>JAVTVY010021357.1:0-74932 GCA_036873755.1 Hanleya hanleyi | reverse complement strand
CGCGGTGTAAAGGTTTCCACCGCCGTGGAAACCTTTGCGCGCCGGGTCAAAGGTCAGTTCCGGTCACGTGAACGGAAGTGGAAGTGACCTCACAGAGGTCGTATGCAAATGTCACTTCCGAGATCTGAGCTCCACAGGCTTTGAGCTCCAAGAGCTCCGATCCAAGAGCTCTGCCACACGGAAGTTCCCACCACCACCACCACCACCACCGGGCGTTGACGCCCGTCAACGCCCGGTGGTGGCGGTGGTGGTGGTGGTGGTGGTGTGTGTGTGTGTGTGTGTGTGTGTGGTAGTGTGTGGTGGTGGTGTCTGTACATATAAGAATGAACATGTGTCCCTCATCAGTCCTTATGTATTGGTCCACAGATCAACATGTCGTGTACGTGTACGTTCTGTCAGAGAACTTTCTCTCGTCGCGATAGTATGATCAGGCACATTCAAGGCAAACACAACCAAGAGACACCACCGAGTCCCGCTATAGGTCCAGCAAGTGCAGTAGAGCATCCCTACACGATGACGGTGAGCGGCCCTACGGCATGTGGAAAGATGTCCTGGGTAATGAAGTTCTTAGAGGAAGGTGTGGCAACCCCAGCTCCGACACGTGTTGTTTGGTGTTATAGCCAATCGCAGCCCGCCTACGAAACTACGCGATTACAGAATGTGAGTTTCGTCCCAGGGATTCCTCATGACATAGACGAACCGTATTACTTTGACCCCGAGCAGACCAACGTGGTAGTGCTAGATGATCTGATGAGTGCGGCCAAGGACAATTCGAAAATCGCCGACCTATTCACCAAAGGGTCCTATCATCGCAATCTATCCGTCATCTATTTCACCCAGAATCTCTTTCCTCAAGGAAAGGCGTCCAGAGATATTGCCTTGAACTGCCAATACTTTGTGTTGTTCTCCAACCCCATCGACAGAGCACAAATTCGTGTGTTTGGTAGTCGAATTTATCCTCAGAACATCGACCATTTCATGCAGGCGTTTCAAGAAGCGACAAGTCGTCCGTACGGCTACCTGTTCGTAGATTTAAAAGCCCATACCTCCGAAGATCGCCGGCTGACGACCCACCTGCTACCCGGCGAGGAATCACCACAGCCCCTACACCATCCACCGAGTCCACATTTGGTGAAGCAGCAACCCACCCCCGCACAGCGGGCCTTCTTCATATCACCAGTCCCGGAATATCACCCAACCGTGAAGGCCCAACCCGAGGTTGAAGAACATAATGTGAACTCGAGGTTATGGAAGGATTTGTTCAAAGAAAGTATGGACGCCGAGATGGGCGAGATTTTGGAGGCCACAGGAAACAAGTTTCAACGCAAAGGGTATTCGAAAGAGGAAGCTGCAATTTTAGCCCATAATAGATTGGCACCCAGACTACGACGGGCTTTACGTCAGCAGTATGTCGACTTACTGACCCATATGAAATTGTTGGATAAGGATCCAGTCCACATGGAAATTGAAAGAACAGCGTCGATGTTGAAAACCTCGGCCATGAACTGAAAAGCGGCGTATGTCAGAGCAATAGCACAAAAGAAACATTTGATCGAACGCATCATTAAACGTCGTTAAAGCGTTAAGAAAGTGTGTTAAAGCGTTGAGACGAGCGTTAAGGCGTAACGACGGGCGTTGACGGGCGTCACTGCATTTCGATGAATTGATGTCAATTCCATGAAATCAGAGCTTCTGAGCTAATTCACCAGGGCGTTGAAGCGTTGAGCTAAGCGTTGATGACCGTTACTGTCTATAAAGCGAGCGTATTCCCAAAACACGCACAGTCGACGTTCAACCGTCAACATGGCTTATACTTGTTCTGAGTGTGAACGCACGTTCACCAGACATTACGATATGATGCGACACCAGAAAAATATACATGGGATTGAAGACGCTGAGGAGCCCGTTGAGGCAGATACTGATACAGAGATTGATGAGAGTGCATCGACTGATACCGAATCCAAGATTGCTGACAGTATATCTACTGATATGGAGAGCTTGACCTCAGAGAGTCAGCCTACATCCCAGGAAAGTGAGGCAGAACCTACCTTCTGGGATCGTATTGTGACAGCAGCTATCAATACTCACGCTGAAGCGATCGAGGACGCCGGAGAGGATAATTTACAACAGACGTACACCCAAATGCGCTCCCGCATCAGGAAAACAGCCATGGCGATCTATGAACAGTATACCTTACTACCGCTTGAAATGAAAGGCGACCCCACGCACAGGTCCATCATGAAGACCAAGCGTCACTTGGAAGAGGCTATGGGGCTACCATCCACAGAGGCCCTGGAAAATGCGATCAGAATGCGCAAACAACTGTTTCAGGACATGCTGCCCGAAGAATATCCAGGCCTGTCCGACGATGATTAGAATAAACGGTTCAGAATGAACATGACCGAAGAAGGAACTCTCTGAAATGGCGACTTCTGATTGGACAAGAATACATCTAACGGACAGGAACGAATAGGACAGATGCAAATGGCGGTCTCTGATTGGACAAGAGTCTTTCTTGAATTGTAAACATACCCAACGCGGCTCCCCCAGCGTGGGTATGTTATGATGGAGGGGAAAATAAACTATATGAAAAAAAAACTTGTTGTTGTTGTTGTTCCCTCATGTGTCATCCTTGTTGTTGTTGTTTTCTCTCTCCGGTCTATATCATGGCGTCAAGGCGCTAGCGGAACCCATACAGGGTCCAGTTTTCGACACTAGGTGACCACATCCCGAAGAAATGGCCAGTTTTCGACACCGGATGTGCCGCCATCTTGAACATACGTGCCGCCATACGTGGATATGGCCCATAATGCACCGGGTCAAAATACTCGCTTCTGATTGGCTGAGAGCTCTGTGACGGATTTGAAATACTCGCTTCTGATTGGACGAGAGCTCCGCATTGCGTCTGCGCATGCGCAGAATGATATTCCTACCGCACACCCAATCCATCAGATGCCCCTTCACGAATGCTTCACTTTGATATCTCACTCGACCCCATTGGACCATTAGAGGCTCCCCTAGCTCCAAAACGGCTAGTTTCATATCCTTTGACCACCGCGCATGCGCAGAATGCCGATATTCCAACCCCACACCCAGCCCATTAGATGCCCCTTCACGAATGCTTCACTTTGATACCTCACTCGATCCCATTGGACCATTTGTGGCTCCCCTAGCTCCAACACGGCTATTTCCATACCCTTCGGCCACCGCGCATGCGCAGAATGCCGATACTTCAACCCCACACCCAGCCCATCAGAGGCTCCCTCACCTAGGCTTCACTTTAATACCTCACTCGATCCCATTGGACCATCAGGGGCTCCCCTAGCTCAACACGGCTATTTCCATACCCTTGGGCCACCGCGCATGCGCAGAATGCCGCTATTTCAACCCCACTAGTCCAGTCAGATGCCCCCTCACATAGGCTTCACATTGATACCTCACTCGACCCCACTGGACCAGTAGTAACTCCCCTAGCTCCAACACGGCTATTTCCATACCCTTCGGCCACCGCGCATGCGCAGAATGCCGATACTTCAACCCCACACCCAGCCCATCAGATGCCCCTTCACGAATGCTTCACTTTGATACCTCACTCGATCCCATTGGGCCATTTGTGGCTCCCCTAGTTCCAACACGGCTATTTCCATACCCTTGGGCCACCGCGCATGCGCAGAATGGTGACAACGCCCAAGCCGCTAGTCCAGTCAGATGCCCCTTCACATAAGCTTCACTTTGATACCTCACTCGACCCCATTGGACCATTATTGGCTTCGCTAGCTCCAAAACGGCTATTTTCATACCCTTCGGCCACCGCGCATGCGCAGAATGACGATAGTTCAACCCCACACCCAGCCCATTACATGCCCCCTCACATAGGCTTCACATTGATACCTCATTCGACCTCACTGGACCAGTAGTCACTCCCCTAGCTCCAACACGGCTATTTCCATATCCTTGGGCCACACGAGTTGTCTCCCTTGCGTCAATGTGTGCAGATGGCGCTACGGTCGACGCCGTGATATGGAAAGGGCGTCCCCGCACCATCCTGGAGCTGCCATTTTGTTTGTTGTTTTCTTGCGGAGATACACGGGACAATAAACACTCGACCCTAGGGTGGTACAGATGCTAGACTGATCCTATTAACATGGTACAACACCTATAGATTATGTTTATTACTATTATATGGCTTAGAGGTTTTTTTGAAGGTAATGTGAGGGTTTTTTCTCCCCGTGACGTCCCCACCGCCTCGTTTGCTCCCTTGCGCCGTCTAAAAACACCGCCATTTTACAAGTAATTAATTAAAATTAATTAATTAATTAATTAATTTATTAGTACCCATCCTCCGTATGGCAGAACTGTACAACCCAGAACAAGTCTAGACATGCCTTGATCACGTGATCGTCATGGGAAACCCCCACTGGGGAATCCCCCTGGGAAACCCCGCCACGGGAGGTGGGAAAGGGCTCGTCGCCATGACAACGTGACGTCATCGATGACGTCATCTCATTTGCATAAAAGAGACCCAATTAGCCTTTATATACTACTAGTGCCCATCTTGATATAGGCAGTATTTCAACTGGGGGTGGGGATTTCCAAGAGTACAGTTCGCGTCAGAGTCCTAACGCCTACCCTACTTGGTAGGTCCTGTGACGTTAGTCACACTGCTCTTGTTTGACTAAGTACTCTTATATACAAGAAAAATCGTGAGTCACTATGATATCAACATGGGGTACCCTTTGTATCGAATCAACACAGACATGATACGTCAACTGAAGAAAATAAGCATACAATTTGGGAATATTATAATTCTTTTATGGACGACGACTGAATATTGAGTGCCGGATCTGACGCATACAATGCACATAGATTTTTTCTCAGATTTTCAGATAACACGTCAGTCACTCTGTTTTAAGCAAAACACGAGAGTAAAAATGAAGGTCTGTAGGTTCATTATTATTAATAATAATAATAATACTTATTTCAGCTCGATAGCCCCATAGGAACAAGCCTATTTTCATGGGGGTCGTTCTCTCTCCGATGCACAAATTCTTGTTGACATTTTCCTATCGGTCCTTGTTATTTGTATTAAATTGAGTTAGTTACCCTGGTAACAATTTCTGTCCTATTTGAGTTTAATTGAATGTTTCTTTAACAATGATCATTTACCTGAGTACAACCAACCAACAGTACAACCAGTATCCCAGTTATAAGATTTTCGACACCATATCAGTTTTTGCTAAACTAAATTTCAATAAATACACTCAGAAACGAGTGAATCCATTGTCTGAAGTCATTCAGTTCTCCACAGCTGTATCATTATTCGAACGTAAATGGAACCGCTTGTTAATATATTCAGCTAAAAAATTAATTAAAGTATTTATAAATATTTGAACTTTCAGCTTCCTATAAAATTCCTTTCAAGCAAATATAATTGCCTCATTTTATTTCAATTTTTTCCTGGAAATCATTTTGTCACAGTTCAAAGTACAATAATTTGAAAAACATTCGAAAACGCGATCCCTCCAAATGAAAGGACTGACAATTTTGAAACGTGCGAAAACTTAGAATTAAAACGAGGCACGCTTTTTAGTTTCATATATACTTTATATACATGTACACCATTGTGTCCACCTTTGGTGACTTTTCGCTGAAGGAAAATAGGGGTCAGAAGGCCAATCTAAAAAAAAAAAATATGATTCTCAATTTAACAGAGATAACGAGAAAAAATTTACCAAGGAGGGATTTTCTTCAACCAAGATAAATGTCATTACCCAGTCTGACTCTTACGTACTTCTAAATATTATTTGTTAAAAAGTTTGCAGAAAGTTAATTAATTGATAAATTTAACACCTCATGTTAGATAAAACGATGCCGGAGTATTGACAAGAAGTCATTTGACCCCACAGACAAATATACTGACTGCATATTTCCGAAAACATCACAAGAACCGAAAGTGATCCCTGTGATGAATTGTATCCCAGTCACGCTTTCATTGTAGCTGTTCATGTGGACATTTGAAATGACATGGCCACACGGCTCATAGCACCGGCTTTATTACAAATATTTTAGAGAGTTTAACAGCCCTGTCAAGTAATCTGTTGGAAAATGATGAACTAT
This sequence comes from Hanleya hanleyi, assembly GCA_036873755.1. NCBI lineage: Eukaryota > Metazoa > Mollusca > Polyplacophora > Lepidopleurida > Hanleyidae > Hanleya > Hanleya hanleyi. The sequence goes on along the minus strand of JAVTVY010021357.1, from coordinate 68,815 downwards.
GTGGTCGCAAGATAGAAACAAAAAACAAAATAAACGAGGGAGTATTTATAGAATGTATGTTCCTATTCAGAGCAAATATCTGTAAGGCCCGAGGCCGACCAAGTGATTCATTCTACACCATTTTCATAAGTCACAAAACTGCAATCACAATAATTTGTACAGAGGGCAAGCTTCGGGGACGGAAGGTTCACCTACAAACTCTCACCACATACAGGAAACAATTAAACGCAATGTTAAAAGGGTGGTGGAAAACGATGTCGGCATTCTGACAAGAAATCTTTTGACCCCACAGACAAATACACAGGCTGCATATTGCTTTAAACATCACATGAATCAAATGTTATCCCTGTGAAATTTTGTATTCCAGCCACACTTTTATTCTTTAGCTGTTCATGTGGACATAGCGAGTGACATGACCACACGGGCCCTAGCTTCAACTGAAGCGGTATTAGATACAAATATTTCAGAGCAATGATGTAATAGCCCTATCAAGTCATCTATTAGAAAACGATGAACTATGTGGCCGCCAGATAGAACAAGCGCTGGATGAGCGCAAAGACCTCCGTCGAGGCAACAGGGTCCGTAGCGTAATACATCACTGAATAACATACGGCCGGATGCCAAGCTCAATTTTGCATTTGTTGGACGTTAGCTTCATCAATGGTAATTAATCTGGGATTGAGGGTTCCTCACTAGCATGTCCAGACAGGGATGTGAAAGTCACATTCCCAGCAAATAATTTTTGTTTGATTTGAAATATTGGGGTATGGAATAGAGTATATTGATGGAAAACCTGGAAAAGTGCTTGAGACATTAGGCCCCATCCCACCCACACCTCCCCATGAGAGGATCCCCTCACCCAAATCAACACGTTAGCGACAGAAATGAGACCCTGTGTGCCTAGTTGTACCAACTTGCTTGTGATTTTGTGCTATAGGCCCAACACAGCAACACTTCATATTTTGTATGTGTACAGTATAGCATCATCATTGATGAGAGAATGCTCTTCAAAACACACCTGATTTTACCGACACTTCGTTCTGATCTGTCTCAACATCATATGATGAGGATTCAATGCGCTCGGTATAATTTTGTATACTGGTGTTACAGGTCACCTTCGCCTTCACCTTACTGTATCAATGACCATGGACTTGTACATGTATCACATTCACATTGAATGGTGATGGCTGATGAGAATATTGCCCCTATGGAACAAATGACTGGATTCCACGCAGCAAATATTTATTGTGTAACAGTGAGAAGAAAATTAATTGTATAAACATTCCAAGCCTCATTGAACACAAGCCGCACCATACTTGATATGAATATAACGCGCGTACATTAGCTCGCTTGGACGTCGCTTAGTTAGATATGGACAGACTCGCAAAAATCTCAAAATTTTCAAAAGCCACAAAAATGCCCTCAGCGTGTACAGAGTAAGTAAAAATACTTATGTACAACTTGATGTTTAGAAATGACTGTGTTGAGCGGTTCTATTCCCAACTTCTCTTTTATTCTATGTCATAGAGGACAGGGTTTGGTAGATAATTAAAAACTGTATTAACTCGGCTTCACATTTTAGAGAATGACTTTAATTGAGCCAAATATGAAAGAGAAATACACTTATAAAAAAAATCTATTTAAAAAAATATATGTTTAAATTAGTTTCCATAATTTATTGAAAAAACTATACGTAGACTTCGACCACCCAATATCACACAGGCCAGGCAACTGTGAGAACAAGTGAAAGATACTCATCGAGTTGAGCGGATTTGCAGATAAACAACAACAAAAAATTGCACTTTGTGCCTCACGAGGCCCTTCTCCATAGAGTGCATGCCAGTTATTTTTCTAGACTACAACAACAACAACAGTTTTTGCCTGTATCACAGTCCGAGCTTCCAATTACCCTTCAACCTTACCCAGACGACGGATAATTTTTGACAGATTGTCCGGCTAGGTTGTTGATCGGATTCACAGATCATGAATTCCACCGTGACGGAATCACCGTTGGGAAGACTTTTTCTTTATTCAAAGTCATGTACTCGGAAGTTCCGTGGTCATACCCATGTAGTTTCAAGTTTAGTTTGCTATTCTATATGACATCTGTTTACGGATCCATGAAAAATCTACAGATGATCCAGCATTTTCAGTAAATCATGCTTCGAAATGTTCGTGATGGAATCACCTGAAACGGACATGACTCTTGACTAATGTTGCTTGTCCATTTTTTTGCTGCTCTGTTTCAATCTGACTATTCTTATATGCCATCTCTTACTAACATACAGTACCCAAGGATGATAAGATTTTTTTCATCGTGAGAAAAACGCGACTGGATCATCCCAGGGGTTAAATCTAGTCCGTGACGGAATCGACAAAAAATCGTGATGGAATCACGAGTGCGCTTTTTAAATCTTATCGGTAAAAGTGCTTTATTAATTACACATTTTCTTCAAAAAAATATTCCTAGAGTGAATTTATCTCTTCTACTTAGAAAATTAAAACTCTGACCTCTTATTTTTACTAAGGTATACAGCTCCCGCCACATGCATATCTTTTCTGCAGATGTTTCAAAATAGTATAGTTTTCAGTAAAGTGCAATTTTTCTTCTTTGACAATTTAGAATTTCCCGAGTTCTTCATGTTAAAAAATTGCGGGAAAAATATTTCGCTATTAAAACACATCTTCTCTATTATTGGCTTGTTCCCGGGGATCATAGGAAGCGAATAGAACAAACAGCATGCTAATATAGGGTCTACGACAGAATGTGGAGTGAATTTTATGCGAAAAAGGGCTGTTTAGCAATGTCCGCTTTTCCGTGGAATTCATGAGCGCACGATTGAAGTATCATGGGAAGATATATATTTCCAGTCGCTATCTCCCCCCCCCCATCTTCAAACAAAAGGAAAAGAAAAAGCCGAGAGAGCGCCTCGTCAGGCAGAGTTATTTTTCCAGACTACAACAACAGTTTTTGCCTGTATCACAGTTCGAGCTTCCGATGACCCTTCAACCTTACCCAGACGACGGATAATTTTTGACAGATTATCCGGCTAGGTTGTTGATCGAATTCACAGATAACGATTGAAGCATGTGAAGATATATTTTTTCAGTCGCTATCTCCCCAACCCTCACCCCCTCCCCCCCCCCCACAACTAAAGTAAAAAGAAAAGAAAGAGCCGAGAGAGTTCTTCGGAGTTTTACGTTTTTGACCTCTGACTTTGAATTTGACTTCTCACTTCCGACTCGCATCCTGGTGAATGACACTCGTCCTTTATCTTTTTGCCGATTCAGAGATTCTCGAGGAAGTTTCCAATTATACTATCTGGAATGCGAGTTTTTCTTTCGTGAAAATTTACTTTTTATGAAAGCGCAGGTTTGTCTTCGTCGCATACCGGCCATCTGTTCCAGCGCGAAGCTCTTAGTACACGCGCGAATTTAGTACCCTCGAATAAAGAGACCCGGTGGAAGCGCTGCAAAGGATACACACCTTTTGTGACGTAAGCATTCATTTGTGTCCAAAGAAAGATTCAAGATTTCGTCGGGAACCATGACGATCCCTATTGGAAATACTATGAGTCGTGGGTTCCCCATATGACAATTATTTGGCGGGAGATTTCACGTTGCGCTCTTAGACCTCCGTCTGATCGACGGAGGTAAAAACCGGCCCAAGTGCGGCTCGCCGACTACTCCAGTCTTATGTGGGTTTCGCCAGACGTCTTTTCCCACACCTCACACCTTTTCACCAGCTAACAGAGATGATTAAGAATTTTAATGTTATGCGAAAAAAAAAACCTTAAATAGATTATTAGGGTGTGGTTCGTATGGTAAGTTATCTACACAAACATGAAAAATCGACCAACGGTTAGCTGTTACCTGCACCTGTCACTTTCTCTCTGGAGTACAGATAGACAAATTCCTGCTTTAGTTCATTGATATGCAGCCTTTGATATCTCAACTTTAATAGGCAAATGTAGAATCGACGACAAGAAAGTTAACTAGCATTCTAACATTGTCAACTTCTTCTGTCTGGATAGTAATATTTTGGAGAAACCCTCAATAGCATTAGCTAGTCCGTCTGGAAATTATGACCAGTTTTATAGTTAAAGTTACAAAATACGTTTTTGCAAACAAATTCCAGGTTTTCGGGTTATGATTATCAAATAGAGACCGCAAAATATTGAAAATAGTAATTCTTCGGAGTCAGTGTCGCTGTACACAAATAGAAAGGCTGATTAATTATGAGCTACGTGACAAATAAATGGCCGAGGGACTAATGCAGAATGGTGGAAGGGAGACAACCTTGATTTGCAGGTTGCAGCGGCCTAATAATAGCTTGACATGTGTTCTTTCATGACCTATTTCTTTAGACAGGTCATATCGTAACGTCTAAAATAGCTGAGCAGACGACAATCCCGTGCTAAGCTTAGTAGATTTCAAATCAGTCAGAGGTAAGTAGAATAAGTCATCCTGGATGGCGTAATGCAGTTGCAGTGTGCAGACATGCCGATGCATTTACAGCTTATATTGGGCTTGTGCACTACTTGAGCATGTACTATGGCATACACAGTTTATAATCGTCTACACGATAGAAACTGTGGATATAATTTCTTCAGTTTACGCTATACTCCCGTTATGTAGGCTACAGTTCAAACTCACCTCGACTGGCGTACGGGGATATCTACACGGGGATGTTTTCTTGCCTGCGACCATAGTCCAAGGGACGGGATTAGCACACATACACAGCAAAATGAGGCAATGCATTCGCAACCGTTCAGGAATCTATATTCATGTCTTCCATATAGAGGTCCTATTCTCCGTATCGGCTCCGCATGCTCATTTGGGCAAAACATCATAATTCTAAGGGGAATAATACTTGCTACTCAGCGTCTACAACAGACTTTTGAGGTCAATGTATTTAGGGAGAAACAGTCTAGTAAAATAATACATTGTCACATATACTGATGTCGACGATAAAAGCTCATAACTCTGAAAATCGGGAAGACATTGCTCATCTGCAACATATGATCGAACATCTTCCATGTAAATTTGAAAGCATCCAGCAAATACAAATGGACTGGACAAGTATATATATCAGTACAGGGACAAAACGACAGGGACGGATGAAATGATTGTTATATGCCCCCCTCGCCCCGTCAACTAATTAAAGGAGGCGCATAATTATTAAGCATTATTTTTATCGAATACTGGCCAAATATAATACTGGCTCCAAGTACTGGTTCCAAATGCATCCACCGGAGAATATAGCCGTCGTATTTATTACTGGTCCATTTTATCATACGCCTAAATGGAAGAAAAAAGGGGAACAGAATCAGCTAAAACTTAGCATTGAATTAATATTTCAAGATAAAATCATGTCTAAATAAACTGTCACTATCCAGTCGCAAACGTATGTCAGTTATAGACGCTTGATTCTAATCTGGATTATGGAACATGGTTTTTCGCTCATCAAATAATGGTGGACCTGGTACGTTTTAGCGAGTTTTTGGGCCCCTTGAGGTGCCGTGTGGCTTGCCAAAATGAAACTTCACGCACGAAAGAATACATTATCTTGTATTGTCTGAGTATTTTGTAGGCCTTGGATCTTTTTGAAATAATAGCATCTTGAAGTAGCGGTAAAATTGTGCAAAATTGCATGTTTGGAAGCAAAAACAGTACCCTTTATCTCTGTAAGCATATGAATCCAGTCCAGAACAAACCGTTTCTGGGCAACAACACAATATTGAGACGGCCAACATATTGACGTAAAGTTTATCTGGGTTCTTGACAGGCTTCGCATGTCTATGCAGAGAAAATCGCAATGACCTCACATCGAAATAGATGATGTTGCACAAATAAACCTACTTCAAGATCGTGATATTTAACAATGTGATACCCAGGGCCTTGAAAATAATCAACCAATACGAAAATATTAATTTTTTATTTCGCGCGTGATATTTCATCTTGGCACTCCAAATCGCATCTCATGGCAGCCAGAACCGCGCCATGTACTTTGTAGGTTTACAACATGTAGCAAACCCCTTTAAAGTGACAATTCTACATTGCCGTGTGCGTAGTTATAGCATTTCGGCCGAACGATTGTTTTAGTGAATGATTGTTGAATACTTGGGGTGGTCTCCAATTATGAATTCTTATGGCATAGTTTGGGATAAACCTCAATAAATTGAGAGATTATTGTTTTCTATCGCCCCGTGTTATTGTAATTTTAGTATCCGAGGGAAACATGGGATAAAATTCAATTAAAAAAGGGGATACAGGTGGTGGTGGGGAAAGATGCCGGGGTACTGACAAAAAGAGATAGCGTAACCCCACAGGTTAATACACTGACTGCATAGCTGAAACATCAACACTGATTCATGTGAAGATTTGTATCTCAGCCACGATTTATTGTAGCTGTTCATGTGGACATCATGAATGACATGACCACACGGCCCCTAGCACCGGCTTGGGAGTTATTAGATACAAATATCTAAGATCAATGATGTAATAGCCATGTTAAGTCCTCGCCATAACTCTGGTATGTTAGAGAAAATTCAAGATGAGACTCTCCGAGCATGTAATCGGTTTAATTCGTTGATTTTCATCGAAACCAAGACTGTTTGGCATTCGAGAATACCACTTAAGTTTATGCGTATTTTCTACTACAAATGCTGAAGTGCATGAGGTTGCACAAAAAAGGTATGGTGCTAAAACACTCTGGTAACGGATTAATAACCAATATTAACTTGTTCCTTTTATTTTTCAGAGTATTCTTGGTCTCTGAGCTCGTGTTGTTATAAATATGGATGCAGGTAGGGCAAGTTTCTTTGTTTCTTTGGCACTTTCTTCTAGTCTGATAAGGGTTTGACATGTCAATGTGATATCAATGCTCGTATCCAACATCGAAAACGATTTACCGAAATATAATCGAACTGGCCTGGTGGGTTGGCAAATACTTCAAGCTTCTTGTCCGCAAAATGGTCACCAAAATATAACGAAACTTTGCTTGCATGGATTGCACTGAATGGACTGAGCAAGTTAGATGTGAAAATTAGGGAGAGAAATTAGTTTTAACGTCGCATACAGCAATATTTCAGCAAAATAGCTCTTTCCGGAAAGTGTCCTACACTGATCTCCCCCTAGTTATAACTGCTGCTCTTTAAAGTTACAGGTATTAAAATCTGCTTTCGGGAAGTAGTCGCGTGGGTTTCACATTCATCAAAGGCACCCACAATCATTTTGATTCATATTTTAATAAACTATACCAGAATACTTGTTTGAAAAACTATTTTGTTTATATTTTCTTCATGAATCGATATATCCTGAATGCGTGTGCATTAGAAAGTTCAGTTTCTATAACAAGAGAATATTTACTTACCAAAATTAATTGTGGGGGCCTTTGGTACTTACTTGAAGTCCTCTGAACCATTACTCCCCTAGTGGGATACGGGAGATAAAACCCTTTCCGAATTCGGTTAGATGTGTAGATTTGGATACCGATGGTATTCGTCTGCAGATAAATCCGTTGTTTACCTGTCGGCATATAATAGCTTAATTTGATCGCCTCTCCTATCAGCATTTGCTCTATTGGCATAACGTTTTGCGTTTTTGACCTCAAATTGACCTACATGTATTCCTAAAACTGCATTTCTCTGATTTGTATGAATACAAAGGCATCTCAACACACTGACTAGAATTCATGTCAAACATCTCACACAGAAAGAAACTCAGAGCTAAAAAGCGATTGTTGGGTCTATCTTCAGCATATTTGACCGTTTTACTACAAAATTGATCGATTGGACTTCTAAAAGTAGCTTCGTCTCATTTTCCCGTCAACGTTTTAAAAATACATCTTATGCAATGCATGATTGCTGAGTGTAGATAATAACTGATAGCCGAGGGGTATTGGAGCCCATGGGGCTATTTTTACACTTGTGAGTAGCCTTCTATGCAAAATGTATGTAAACGTGTTGTCCGACATCTCAGAATATCTGGAAATATCAAGATTTCGTTCAATTTTGCAGTTTTCCAGTTTGACCCTTCCACCTTCAAGTTGACACAAGAGATGAAGGAGAAATACAAAACATATGGCTACTTCATTCTGAAGTATGTACAGATACCATTTTCGATATGACACGTGTTACGTCATGTATTAGCGTACTCTGAAGCGAAGTCCATTGTTTACAAGTTATGCAATATCGTTTTGTCAAGAACAAACCATGGTTGACCAATTATACAATTCTCGTTATATATTTAAAAAACAATCCATGGTTGAGCAATTATGCAATACTGTATTTTGAATAGCAACACATGGTTGGCCATTTATGCAACATTCAAGAATCACCCATGGTTGACCAAATACAAAATACTGTATTTTGAAGAACTAAGTATTGTTGACCAAATATGCAGTACTGTATTTTGAAGAACTACTCACTACTCGAAGTTGATCCTTAAGCATAAATATAATGCTAACAAGAACTCAGATTACTCAAACGATTCTTGTTCACATAAAAGGTCTTTTATAGGTTACTATCGGTGGCATTTAATGCAATACCTCACAAGGAAACTGTACTACATCGTATAGGTTATAATATGAGTTCCAAACTTCACGAATACACCCTTCATTATGTACATTATGTTGCAGAAATGTGTTGGACAAAGAGGAAATGGCGAAACTGAAATATGTTCTGGAGAATAACGAAGAAATCAAGAAGAATACTTACGGAGTATGTATCACGTGATGCAGCCTGTGAATCACTAAGATCCTTCCGGTGCTGTATTGGAGTGAAATGCAAGAGGTGGGAAAAATTGACGTCTGGCGACTAAAAAGCAACCATATGACTCTACAGGAAAGTAATCCAACAACACCCAACATTCAGACCCGCGAATACGATGGATTCTCGGACGTAGCCTTAGTATCTCAGCCGCGCTTTTATTGCAGGTGTTCATGTGGAGACTATAGCATATCCACACGGCCCCTACCACCGGCTTAACCGGAATTAGATACGCTAGCTCGAGAGCTGTAAGGACAGGTCAGCTCGAACAACTCAGCTGATGTTAATGGATGAGCATCATGGACGTCTGATGGAGTAAACGCCTTAACATGGGGTAACCTGGTAAATGTAAGATACCAAGAAAAAAACTAACTTGTTGCTGTATGTCCAAGGATCTCGCCTCCCCCCCACACCCACCACTTTTGAGAGTACAACTTAATGTTGATAATCATGACAAATATCGAATACATAATATGCAGTCAGTATATTTATCTGTGTGGGTCATATGACTTTCTGTCGGTATGCCGGTGGAGGCTAAGAATGTCCGGTGGCTTAGAGTGTCCGGCTCCTATCTTCCAACCCAGCTAGGACTGTTTTCTCCACATTGGGGACAAGTTTCCTTCCTTACTTGCAACAGAAAAGGATATGAAAAGGGACACTAATCACCAGAACATTCTTATCCATCACACCAGCATCGTCTTCCACCAAACGTTTGATGTTGCGGTATATAGTAAGATTCTGCTGCTGGACGTTTCGTCCCCGAAGTTTGCTCTCTGTACAAATCATTGTGATTGTAGTTTGGGACTATACGTGGTGGAGAATGAAGCGCTTGGCTGGCGTCGGACCTCATTAACATCAGATAAGTCATTTTGTTTGAGCTGATCTGTCATCACAGCTCCCGAGCTAGGGTATCTAATACTGCATCCGCCGGTGCTAGGGGCCGTGTGGATACTTCATTGTCTCCACATGAACAGCTGCAATAAAAGCGTGGCTGAGATGCTAAGGCGTCATCTGAGAATCCACCGTATTATCGGGTCTGAATGCGAGGGATGCTTTCCCATAAAGTCTTATGGTTGCGTTTTAGTCGGCAGACGTGATCAATTTTTCCCACCACTTGCATATCGCTCCAACTCAGAGGTATTTGTTCTAAATAGGAATTGCATTCTATAAATAGTCCCTCGTTTAGGCCGGTGTTCTATCTGGCGGTCGCATTGTTCATCGACCTTGCTTTTGCAATATTGGATGGGGTTGAATGACTGTATCGAAACGTTAGCAAGGATACGCTGGAATCACTGTATGGGGCGCATTTCCTAAACTGATAATTTAAAACGTTCCTCTTTGAAAAGCATATTGTTTAATATGTCAAGTAAAACTAATGAAATTATTGAAATGCGACATGCTGTCGCATTTGCGGTTCCCCCCCCCCCCCGCCCCCCAATAGACGCGTGATACTACAAACAAGATGAATGTTTATTTCATTCATTCATGACTAGTAATTGTTTATTCCTATCCACTTCATCGGGTCTTACTGGACCTGTGAGCAAGCGTTCTCCCTTTACATCGAACCGCTTTGTTGGGTGACCGCTTGACCAGCCAGTTCATGAACGCATGTCGAAGCGTTGGGATGCAGTTGTGATATGACTTTATTCATTGGGGTTGAGAAATAATTTGTCGTTGAACATTCAACAAGACAAACATCAACACCCTCCTATGTTAGTCCACTGAACGAATAGGACCCCATCCGTGGGGTTCCGAATGTACATGTAGAAGGACATTGTAAGGAAATATTCCCTATATATTTATGGCCATGTTAATTTACACTAGAGTAGTGAGAGTTACAAGGTCCACCCGTTGAGTATACATGCAAACGTAAGATAGGATATGTTCAACCACTTATCACTCAAGTTAATTACAAGAACCAGGACATCTTTCGCCTCCACGGGTCTCTCGTGAGTCCGCATGCCATCAGATATGCAATTTTATGCATCAGGGAACCTTTGCAATAATTCGTGAACAACTCAGTGGATTGTTTCGAATTTAAAATCCCAACCTTATTTTCATGCCCCTATCTTGGCCTAAATTGTTCAGGGAAAACCAATCCCTCGAATAGTTCATGGAAATTCCCTGAAATTACATTGTTGTCAGCCTGTATTGCATGTAAAAATACGAGTTCTGTCTGAATGATAACTGTTTATCTGTGAACGTTTAATATTCACGGGAGAGTTTATCATGAAAATTAAGCAATCTTCATGACATCATGGTGATGGTTGATCATGATCGAAAACGATGGATTTTTGACTCGTTGGTTTATTGTATTCCTTATTTTTATACGCCCTTAAATAGACGAGGTCGTATATTGTGATTTCCGTTCGTCAGTTTATTTTTTTTTCGTCTGTGTGAATCTCCAGTTCTATGTTATGAATTGCTACCAAACTATGAGTATACCTAGTCAGTGAGAAGATGAAGATCCTGGTATATTCTGAGGTTTAACCCTATCTGGCCTGGGCTTTTTAGGACCTATCCTTACGGGGGGGGATGGGCAAATGACGCCCCCCCCCTAATTATTTTCCTTACCCCTTGAGGTAGGGGGCTGAAACTTACCACACTTGGGTCAAACTCAACCAGAAAATGTAAAAAAATCAAAGATGGCCGCTTTGCTGACGTCACAGTGACGTCATTTTCAAAAACAGCATTTTATGGTCGATTTTTCGGTCGGATTTTCCGATTTTTTTTATTTATGCAATTTCTTCACAAAAACTGCATCATAAATTAGTAAAAATTAATGTGATGTGAAATAAAATAGTTTTTGTCCACTTTTCATTGCGGAAAAGCAGACATTTTAAAGAAAAATGAGAAAAACATCGCTTTTCTGGTACCCCACATGGCCGCCATCTTGAATTTACCCATGATCCTCTGATCGGAGGGTTATACAAATAGGCTCAAAATGACCCCAATATGATAAAATAAAAAGTCAAGGAGTTTCAGCTCTCCATTTCTTTTCGTTCCGGGGATAGCGCAGAAAGTTTAGTAGGGGTTCCTGTCATAAGGCCAGTTCAGGAACATCTACATGTTTACCAACCAATGTTAATAAATACATGTCTTATATCCATTCTAATGTTCCCATGCATGATTGCCTTTCAAAAACACTTATTTAGCATTGTTGAACTGACACGGAAGTATATTGAAGCCCATTGGCTTTTGTTATAGATGCATAATCATGCATGGATAATTTCGGTACAGATTCAGGAGACGGGGCTCGGCTTGGTGTAGGTATCGCACATAGGGATTCGTTACCGTTGTTAATTGGTTAATTAGGTTGATTACAGGGGGGTCCCCATTTATTCCCTACCTCGCCCCCCCCCCTCTCTTAATCAACCTAATTAACCAATTAACAACGGTAACGAGTCCCTGTTGAATCGCATGTCAGGATTACTGACTATCTTCCCGTATCGCCATTTTGTATTTATAGATAGCCGACAGCCAGGGAACTCACACCAATGTCTGCCTTTGGAGTCATCCCGGTAATGATATATCGGGTATAGTGGCCAGGTCGGAGAAAGTTGCCGGTGTTTGTGAAGAGGTACAAGAATGCTGGTGAATTATCCAAAATGACACAATATTAAATTTTCACTTGATTGGCTTCGAACTGCGGTATATGTACGCAAGTAACTAGACGTCGACCCTTCGCGCAGTAACATTATACAGAACTTGATTCCAAATGATTTGTCTGGTCATTATTACACGAGCAAGGTTATGATGACACTAACACATTTATCTCACGCCTTTCTTGGTCATCGATACACGTAACAGACCTTTATCACGAGTGCATGTCGTGTTATTGAAGTTATAAAGTCCTCTGTACATGTGTTCGGGTTAAACGCCTGGCGTGTACTGCATAATTTTGGCTCTCCCCCCGGGTTGATAACAGTCTGTGAATATTATGCATTGCACTCTAGCCATTGCCCCCAGCAATAACAGTGTCAAGCATCCACTAACACATGTATGTGACACTGGAAATGAATGGGTACTCCTTTAATTTCACTTGATCCCTGATTGGGAAAGCCATCACGGATCAGCATAATTGGGTGCATTAGACATGACACTGCAATTATCAACCCTACCTAGCAAATGGGGTGGGAGGGGTGGCATATTTCTGCTCGTACATTTCAGGCATTTTTGGATATTTTTCGTGAATTCAACGGCGAAGTTGCTGGATTCCGAAAATTTCCCCTGAATTTCAAGGTAGAATCCCTGAAATTTGAGTTGTGGGTGTATGACCTGAATTTCAGACGAAATCCCTGAATCATTTTGAGAGTGTAGCCATTTTTTTAGATAATACCGTAACACTACATTGAACTCTAGTTGTACCACCAGACGAATATGTATCGCACGACTACAATCTGGATTAAGTCCAAACCAGTGTGAAACACATCTAAATAGGACATTGTTGAAAATATAATGTATTATCTCCCAAATGTATAGAGACCTCAAGCTTTATGTGTACATTTTAGTGTCTTCGGGTATTAGAAACTGTAGAAATATTTTAAATAATATATTGATAAAACAACATTTGGCCGGATGCACCAGACCTGAATTTTGGAAATTCAAATCTCAAATATCCCCTTGAAAACTTAATATAAGACATTAATGGTATCCATCTAGAATGTACATTTGACAAATTCTATTAAAAAAATGATTGATTATGGAACTACTTATATTATGTAAATGTCCTGCAAAATGGCCACTATATATCTTTTCATAAAAGGGGAACACAGAGCGAACAATTCAGGCCTAACCTAATCAGACATTGAATGACATAAAATAAACTGTACAAATAATTAATCATTGAACATGCAATCATTATGCTGGTCACTATCATGGAAAAGAAGATAATTCAAATATAACTGCCAACTAAACATAACAAAGGCCTCATATTTCCCACTGGGAAATATCCCATTTGGGGATGTCGGGTTTGAATTGAGATTTAGTGCACTAAAATTGAAAATCTTGACCAAAAAAAAAATCATCAAAATAGTGTAAAGGATCAGCCACATGTGAAAGAATTTAAAAAGACATAAACATTCAAATCTCTATTGTCAGTAATTTGGGAGTTACTGCAATTTTTTAAACCGACCTATTTACCACAGCCAGAACAAAGGTGATGGCCTATCACCCTTCTTTGGTGATCAGACCTGGGTAATAGTTATCACCTTTTTTCTGGCTGTTTACGTGGTCCACACTGGTTTGGCTACAATTCATCATATCACTTTGTCTGTAGGGAGGTGCACTTTCATGACAACGCATGCTGTGGACTCGTATATTCCAAACGCATGCCACTGGTATGACTGCTTGGACCTTTTGGTTTCAGTTGTTGAATACGGAAGCTTTCTATCGATTATTACATCGACTACTGTTAGCTTCGACGCACACTGTTTTTACGTATACATGTACATACACAGGCTGAAAATTTAGTCACCTCATTGAAGGTGCCCATTCTCTATGATACAATGACGTCGCTGGGGGATTTTCCTCCCTCTGAAAAGCCTAATTTTAACACAGAAGTAAATGGAAAAAAACTTCGAAAAAGGCTAGTTCAGCTCTGATTTTAATACATAATTTGAACGTTTGTGCTATCTTTTACTTCACCAAGTTGTAGAAATTTAGAGAGAAGATTTTCAGGGAAAACCTGTTACGCTCCATTGAGGCCTAGGTTAAAAATCCCCCAGTTACGCGGGTGGCGATCACGGCACTGTAATTGATAGAACAGCTGATCCTTTGTTTAGAGCCGCTGTTACTTCCGTTGTGTCTAAGAGAATGTGAACATCTAGATAAAGATATAAGAGATAAAGGCAGTTCCCATAGAGTCGAAGAATCGTTTGTGCCCCTTGGAATGTTTTTCGTTATAATATCTGCATGTAGTGATATGATTCGGTTAGATGTTCTCACCATCATTGCATGCCATCGCTTACATGTGACTGTTACAAGTTTCTTTCTTTTATGCAGCTTCTAGATGGTGGGGAGGTGTATCACTATCACACCAAATTTATGATGAAAAATGCCAAGGTTGGCGGACGATTTGAGTGGCACCAGGATTATGGGTAATAAAAAAATATGCAATTTAAATTCGAATTCAGGATCTATTTTTATTTTATTTTTATTCCGATTTTCCGATCGTATCCAGGACGTTCCCGAACATGTACACTAGTTATTCTATTGACAAACTAACGTTTCATTCCCGTATGTTAAATTTTAATACTACTATTGAATAACCTTGTTACAAGACATTTCAACATGCAAAGGCGGCGGTCGAAAAGACAAGGAAATTGATACCCAGGCGTTCAGTTTTCAGAGCATTTCTAAATTGGTTGGCAGCGATTGACGTAATTTTCATATCCTCAGTATATCTCTTACAGATATTGGTACAAGAACGGGTGTTTGTTCCCTCAAATCTGCTCCGTCATGCTGGCTATTGATCGAAATGACAAGGAAAACGGCTGTCTCCAGGTAGATATTCCATACTAATGGCTGTCTCTCGGTAGATATCCTACTCTAATGGCTGTCTCCAGGTAGATATCCCATACTGATGGCTGTCTCCCGGTAGATATCCTATAATAATGGGTGCCTCCAGGTAGATATCCTACACTAATGGCAGTCTCCATGTAGATATCCTATACTAATGGCTGTCTCCAGGTAGATATCCCATACTAATGGCTGCCTCCAGGTAGATATCCTACACTAATGGCAGTCTCCATGTAGATATCCTACACTAATGGCAGTCTCCAGGTAGATATCCCATACGTATGTGTCTCCAGGTAGATATCTTATACTAACGGCTGTCTCCAGGTAGATATCCCATACTAATGGCTGTTTCCCGGTAAATATCCAACACTAATGGCTGTGTCCAGGTAGATATCCTACACTATAATGGCTGTCTCCAGGTAGATATCCTACACTAATGGCTGTCTCCAGGTAGATATCTTATACTAACGGCTGTCTCCAGGTAGATATCCCATACTAATGGCTGCCTCCAGGTAGATATCCTACTCTAATGGCTGTCTCCAGGTAGATATCCTACTCTAATGGCTGTCTCCAGGTAGATATCCCATACTAATGGCTGCCTCCAGGTAGATATCCCATACTAATGGCTGTCTCCAGGTAGATATCCCATACTAATGGCTGCCTCCAGGTAGATATCCTACTCTAATGGCTGTCTCCAGGTAGATATCCTACACTAATGGCAGTCTCCAGGTAGATATCCCATACTGATGTCTGTCTCCAGGTAGATATCTCATACTAACGCTGTCTCCAGGTAGATATCCCATACTAATGTCTGTCTCCAGGTAGATATCTCATACTAACGCTGTCTCCAGGTAGATATCCCACACTAATGGCTGTCTCCAGGTAGATATCCCACACTAATGGCTGTCTCCAGGTAGATATCCCCCACTAATGGCTGTCTCCAGGTAGATATCCCCCACTAATGGCTGTCTCCAGGTAGATATCCCATACTAATGGCTGCCTCCAGGTAGATATCCCACACTAATGGCTGTCTCCAGGTAGATATCCCCCACTAATGGCTGTCTCCAGGTAGATATCCCCCACTAATGGCTGTCTCCAGGTAGATATCCCCCACTAATGGCTGTCTCCAGGTAGATATCCCCCACTAATGTCTGTCTCCAGGTAGATATCCCATACTAACGCTGTCTCCAGGTAGATATCCCACACTAATGGCTGTCTCCAGGTAGATATCCCACACTAATGGCTGTCTCCAGGTAGATATCCCCCACTAATGGCTGTCTCCAGGTAGATATCCCCCACTAATGGCTGTCTCCAGGTAGATATCCCATACTAATGGCTGCCTCCAGGTAGATATCCTACTCTAATGGCTGTCTCCAGGTAGATATCCTACACTAATGGCTGTCTCCAGGTAGATATCCCATACTGATGTCTGTCTCCAGGTAGATATCTCATACTAACGCTGTCTCCAGGTAGATATCCCATACTAATGTCTGTCTCCAGGTAGATATCTCATACTAACGCTGTCTCCAGGTAGATATCCCACACTAATGGCTGTCTCCAGGTAGATATCCCACACTAATGGCTGTCTCCAGGTAGATATCCCCCACTAATGGCTGTCTCCAGGTAGATATCCCCCACTAATGGCTGTCTCCAGGTAGATATCCCACACTAATGGCTGTCTCCAGGTAGATATCCCACACTAATGGCTGTCTCCAGGTAGATATCCCACACTAATGGCTGTCTCCAGGTAGATATCCCCCACTAATGGCTGTCTCCAGGTAGATATCCCCCACTAATGGCTGTCTCCAGGTAGATATCCCACACTAATGGCTGTCTCCAGGTAGATATCCCCCACTAATGTCTGTCTCCAGGTAGATATCCCACACTAATGGCTGTCTCCAGGTAGATATCCCACACTAATGGCTGTCTCCAGGTAGATATCCCCCACTAATGGCTGTCTCCAGGTAGATATCCCACACTAATGGCTGTCTCCAGGTAGATATCCCCCACTAATGTCTGTCTCCAGGTAGATATCCCACACTAATGGCTGTCTCCAGGTAGATATCCCACACTAATGGCTGTCTCCAGGTAGATATTCCATACTAAACTGGAATCTAAACTAAACTTATCCTTCCATCATTGAAAATTGTTGACAGCTTGTCTCTTGTAGGCAATGAACTTTTTCTCTATTTGCTTACACTGTAAGAATTGGCGACATGTTTAACGTCTCAAAATGAAACATGAATTTGTCCCAACTTTTGGAACATGTTTGTACGCACATATTTCATTTTGAAACGGCTTCATGTTTCAATTTGAAACACGTGTCATCCTCATGTGTGTTAATGATGTCTCAATATCAGACATGTCGTCGTTAAACACGTGTCCGTTTGAAACATGTGACATCCTGCACAGTGAAACATGTGTTGTCTCAATCTGAAACATGTTACGGTCGACTACATGTTTCAAAATGAAACGTCTAAGCCCAAACATGACTTTGTCCCAACTTTTGAGACATGTCGCAAGCGAAACGGGTCCGAACATGTCTCAAACTTGGAAGTGTTTCAAAATAGTCTATCTCCCATTACATGTTTCATCAGATCGCCAGATCGCCTGTGAAAGAAACAAAAATACACGAAACATTTATTAAATTCAACTTGCATCAGTTTTTATTCTCTTATCTTCAACGGAATTCAAACTCATGTATGAACCAACAATAATCATAGGCTACAGGCAGGAACATATATAACAGACCAGCTTGATCCGCAGGTTAACAATGAATATGATAATTCCAGACAGATACAAGATACAAGATACATCATAATTCCTGATGTGAACCAATTTATCATAGCGTGCAAATTGTCCATGACAATAATGTGCTGAAATTTTGGTGAACACCAAATGGTACATTTACATTCAGGTATTAACCAATAATAATACTAATTTACTTAAGTTCCACATCGGTGTGTTGATATGACACAACCTAATCCAGCACACGGGAAGAGTTTCTCAACAGGGGGTGCTATATTACATACATATATAGACCATACTTGCTAATTTAGATAGATGAATGTCTGTAACTTGAAACTGATTTATCAGCTCGCGGTAAATATCTCTGCCCAAAGAGTCGTTGAAATTCCATTCAGGTTCGGGGAATGGAATACGGATCGCAGATGATTATTAAATAACGGAGCCTGGACTCGTCTCGAGTTGTTGCAACAGTGGTCACAGTCAGTGAGGAAGGGGGAACATTGCTTCACACACCAACAATATTCAATATTTTCATAACGATGAAAAATAATATCCCCTCTCTCCTCCTGGTTTCATCTTCGCATATCCAAGTCGAACACTACACGAGTTGCCTTGGCTGAACATAACACAATTTCTGATCAGAATACGAGTTTGGTGATGTCATAGCTCTATAAACATTCCGTGATCCATATTAGGAGGAGTGCAATTACCTCTTTAAAATTCAGATTTGATTGGCTATTCAAAAGAAGTTAACATCAATACAACCACCACTTGCCATATTTGGAAATAACACAGACTGACATCAAAGAAAATCCTCGCTGCACTGTGTTGGCAAGTTTCTATGTTGATTGGCTGTATGATATCACGTGCATTTCCCAGTTTGAACAATTGGTGAAGGTAAATGACGGAACATTAGTGTAGTATTTAACTTGAAATGTGAAGATGCCTGGTTTGGTGTCATTTGTGTCACACAATGGCTGAATCCCGCGCAATGTTGTAATCATATATAGGGCAATCGTATTGAATACGTCCAGAAAATTTTCTGATGCGCTACACACATTTAAAATACTGGATGTATAGCTTTGGTCACATAGAGAACACAGTTGTTGTTTCTCCCAACGCGAACTCTCATTGATGCCCCATCAATGTCACTCTTTTTTATAGCAACGCTGCTGTGTATTTTGTTGGTATGAATGGTTAACGAGATTACTCTTAACCCTTCCGAACATGAAGGAGAATCATGCCCTCACCCCCACCAAACTTTCTACGTTATATCTCCGAAACAACAAATTATTAGGAGCTTGATTTTACAGCGTAATATATTTGAGTCAGTTTGTCCCTATTTGCATACCCCTCCCAGAAAAGCATCATTGGTAAATTTAAAGTGGCGGACATGTGGGGTACCAGAAAAGTGATGTTTTATCTTTTTCTTCGCGATTTTGTTTTTGTGGATAAAAGAATGCATGAACTATTTTATTCCACATCAGATAATTCTTCCCTAATATACCCTGTAGTTTACTTCGGAGAACGTAGCGCAAATAAACAAAATGGAAAATCTGACCGAAAAATCGACCAAAAATTCATATTTAGAATATGACGTAACTGTGAAGTGTCAAGGATTGGATTTTTTTTTGCACTTTCTAGCAGAGCTCACTCCAAGATATATTGTGGGGGCTTTTAGACTCAAGAAGTAAAACAATATTTAGTGGCAAGTCTCTTCCAAGGCCTTGGCAGGGCTCAAATACCCTAGGCATGGAAGAGTTATATTACGATGCAAATAATTCAATTAAATGATGGTCGGTCTGTTTATTCTCAATACCGACAGATATATTCACGATCGCTAAAGACCAGAAATATTTTTTTGGAAACTAATGCTTTCATGCACCAGACAGCATTATCTGTCTTTTATACTGTGTTCCTTGAGACATGTCGCCTTTGCGACTTGGTTGTACGTGTTTCGGCTTTGATGTTTCAAACATCTATTCGGGTCATTATAGTGAAACGGCAACGCCAGTGAAACATGTCACAGCCCTCAAATAGCTGTAATGTTACGTCTTTGAGACATGTTTTCATCAAAAACAGGGTGAAACATGTAGCAATATGAAGCATCTCACATGTTACCCATCTCAAAATGAAACGTTAAACATGTTTCCACTTTTTACAGTGTACTATCGAACGTAAAACGTCTTTCGTCTACTGACACGAAAGCTTCAACTGTTGGACGACAGCTGAACACTGAATGGTTGATCTGTTGCCTATGCCCACAACACATCCGTGTTATAGATGTTGGTTACAGGTCCTGCGTCCTCACATGCGCAATTAAATATTGTATGAATATCAGGATCCTCATGGTGTTTATACGAACAGTCACAATCAAAGCGTGGCTGAGGTACATCATTCTCGAAAATACTTTACATAGAATATTATATGGATTAATTAAGAATATTGATCAGCAATAAGGATTTTATATATTTGGAACATCATGATGTCTTGTCGGAATCATTGAGAACTGTTGACCATTTATCTCTTGTAGGAAACTAACCTTTATGTATGTTTATGTATTCGTTGATTTTTTTTTAATTTTGTGTTAATGCTGTTATATGGATTACAGGCATGTACGTCTTTGGATCATGGAGGCGGAAATTCTTTAGTGGACGACGGCTGAATATTGAACGATATACTAGACGCTTGTATCACAAAACCTTCTGACATTCGAATCTTATTGTTTTAGATGGCAATTGTTATATTAAGGATATCCTGGTTGTTTACTGATCTACAAATACTTGGAATTTTTTCATTGTATCCAGTGAAGTATATTTTTGAGAAGTACAAAGTGTGTGTTGGGCGCTGTTGTCTGTTATCTTAGGTTTTGCGAGGCTCTCACCTATGCGGTAGAATCGATCACAACTTTGTGGGAGGTCAAACTGGCGCCGACAAAGAACGGGTGGCGCAAATCGCTAAGAAGTGTGAACTTGATTATGTCGTAATGGATCCAGGTAACTTTTTAACTTGGCGGAAATCCAAATAATTCAGATTCAAGCAATAGGCTGTCTATCGGCCTGTGAACAATGCAACTCGAGAAAATATTGCGACATATCTTGTGTACTCAGGCCTGGGAGGTGGGAGCAGCTCTCTGTAATTTTTATCTTTAGTCATATTGGCCAGATCTCCCAGAAAATGTACAAAAATCCAAGATGGCCTCTCTGATGACATCACAGCGACGTCAAATGTTTATAAGTGCATTTTTGGACTAATTCGGTCAAATTTTTTTTAAATTGCATTTATATTCTCCCAGACAACTACATAATAAATTAGAAAATAATTACCTGATGTGAAATAAGATAATGTTGGGCACTCGCGTAAAGAGGCAAACATTCTGAAGGAAAAAAAAATGAAAACCTTCCCCTTAAATAATCGTCAATTTGAAGGGTATGCGAGTAGGGTAAGAGATCAACTCCATATGATAGGTAATACATGATACAGGAATGTCAGCTCTTAATTTTTGTTGTCGCTTTCGAGAGTCATGTGCTTTGGTTGCCCTCTCACGTTTCATGGGAATGGGCCTTAACTGATAGCTTTTTATTGAGAAAACATATTGTGCAATAGATTTTTTTTGTACATTCTGTAATCTCTGTTGAAGGTGTTTTGGGACTAGATTTTACCGGGGCCGTGTGGGAGGGGGGGGGGCAGTTTGGCCCCCTACCAAACTTTCTTCCTATCTTCGGAAAGAAAGAAAATTAAAACTCACCCTCCGCGACTTTTTAGTTTATCATATTGGGGTCATTTTGAGCCATAACCCCCGAGTAAAGGATCATGGGTAAATTCAAGATGGCGGCCATATGGGGTATCATGAAAGTGATGTTTTCGCCATTTTTCTTCAAAATTCCTGCTTTTCCTAGAGGAAAATAGCAACTTTTTTTGTTTCACATGAGACTAGTATTTCCTATTTTATCATGCAGTTTTTGCAAAGGAAACACATAAATAAAAAATTCGAAAAATCTGATCGAAAAGTGGACCAAACGATGTTTATTTTAAAGATGACGTCACTAAGCGGCCATGTTGGATTTTTACATTTTCTGGTAGAGCTTGATCCAAGGGCAACCCCCTAGCTCAATGGGTAAGAAAAATATTTAGGTGGGGGGGGGGAGGGAGGGGGTCAGATAGGGTTAAGGCTGTAAGACATTCCTTTTACTGAGCAGCTAATCTAGAAGATCTCTCTAGTCGGGTGGGAGAAGATTTGATTTTAAGCTATTAGTGAGAAATCGGCTTGTTGGATTGTTGACTAGCATTGTCGACATGATAATGTATGTACCTGTTATTTAATATTGATTAAGATTGATGTTGGATTGTTTATTAGCATTGTTCAGTTTTATTTGATCGTCGATATATAGCTGAAATATTGTTGAAAAAAAATATTTATCTCTCTATCCCTCTTTCGCCCTTGATGTCACGTGTCATATCACATTGACGCCGGAATTTCCTTGTTTCTCGCGTAGATCGCTTCATAATATTTCCATTACACATTCTACAAAAAAGTGTTCTGAACATTTCACGTAACTGGCCAATTCTGTTTCAGGCGACGCGTTGTATTTTGATTCCAACCTGCTCCACAAGAGTAACCCTAACTTGAGCGATAGGAGGCGATGGGCTATTGTCTTCGCCTACAACTTGAAGTCGAACGACCCCGTCTACAAGCATCATCATCCTAACTATACACCAATGAAAAAGGTACGAGGTCTGGTAACCTGTTCAATTTCATATTGTGTATCAATCTAGGTAAACCAAGGTGATATATCGGGGGAATACCATCTTGATGTGACGCTATGAAATATTCGTGCGAATGTTTTGCCGAAATTCTTCGAAATCCCATAATAAGCCAATGACGACAAACAATTTGGCATTGGTTGGAGTTTAGTTCACGGAGGCGAACAATTTACTTTTGATATCTTCTACCTTCTGACAAAAACAGACTTTTCGGCGGTGATAAAAGAGGGATGGAGTTCGTAGCGCTTTTCTTCGACTTGCTCACCAATCTCAATAGGGTCCGCAATTGGGCGATAAAATACGAAAAATGACCTTTCTTTATATAAATGCAGATAAACGCAAGCATTAGGAACGAAATCGATTTTTTTTTATCCACAGAAATGTCAAGAGTACAGAAAAATTGCTTTCAAGAATGAAAATTCGGCGTACATGTGCAAATTTATCCTATAATCGAGCAATCAACAAATTGTAGTTTGAGAGTACATAATTGACTACAGATTATTGCTGGGAATCGATGGCGTTAAAGGTTGACAACTCTACAAAAATGACGTCGTCACGTATGTTTGATCCTCGAGTCACCTTAATCATACCCCCTTCTGTCAGTTGATGAATGTCACTTCGGGCAAAATTATGTTTTGCTGTAATAACGTTTTGATCAAAAACGCCTTACTCTGTGTTGAGTGGAAATCGGTGCGTTGGTGGGTGGAATTGAACGCGAGGGTAGTTTGAACCACGCATGCCTCTCTGACATTTCGAATGAGATTATACCAAATGAATGGTGAAATGAATATAGATGATTACTAGATTTTGAAGTAATTTACATTTACATGTGTATAATACATGTATATATTT
The DNA here is from genome assembly GCA_036873755.1 of Hanleya hanleyi. Classification (NCBI taxonomy): domain Eukaryota; kingdom Metazoa; phylum Mollusca; class Polyplacophora; order Lepidopleurida; family Hanleyidae; genus Hanleya; species Hanleya hanleyi. The sequence goes on along the minus strand of JAVTVY010021357.1, from coordinate 45,161 downwards.
TTTGTTCGCCAGGTTCCGAATTCGGCCATAAGAGAGTGTACTAATCTTGGCGAGGACATGTCAGGGAAGGATTTTCTAGATCCTGCAACGGATAAAACTGTTAAAGCTGATAAAAAATTAGAAGCTTAAGACCGGTATCGACACAGGTTTGACATGTAGGAACCTGACAAACTCCTGCGCGGTTTTCCCAATATTTGATTATCTTCTTATGGTCTTATGTTATCCTTACGTTTTTCTATTTTTTGTTTTCTTTTTCTTTTTTTCTCAATAAAGAGGTGATAATATATCTTTGTCGTACTATAAATAGATGCGTCTTAATTAATTAATTAATTTCTGGTATTTCCTATTCATGTCGCCACATCTTCCTACAATTACAAGCGTCAATTACAAGCGTTTCCTACAATGATTGAACACATCGAGTACTTCCGTAAATAGCAGTCTGTTTTGTCATAATAGTGCACCATGCGTTCATCTGTGAGAATTCCCTCTAAGAGACAGTACTATCCTCGTTTCTTCAGGTGCGCAAATTTAACGACATTGGCCGAGGGTCAAACATCTCTAAATATACCCATAGATCTATTCAAGTGGCAGATTTTCAGACGTTCTTCAAGTTCCTGGCATTGAATTTAATCTTCAGTCAGTCGATGGTGAAATGTCGTTTCGAACGTCATACTAAGGGAATGCGGACAAAGTGGCATGCCCATATTGATATACTGAAAATTTAATTGCGAAAAAACATTTTCTTTCGTGCTTGTTTTCACTAACTTTGATACACCCTTTTTCTGATTTGGTCCTGAATTTCCAGAAAATAATTTCATGATGCATTTCATGATATCGATCAACTAGAATTGATTGAAAGAATATGGAAAGTGACAATATTGGACAGAGTTTTTTTGAAACACAACGATCGGCTATGGTGTAGTGTCTTAAGGATGTCCGCTGGTGGTTTTTGGCTGTGGCAAATCCTTCTAGCCGAGAATTTTGCACAGAATCCAATTTGATAAATTTTGATAGACATTGTGATTATCTGCAAACAGACATAATATAAGTAGACAGGTCGATGACGTCAGGAATGGCGGCTGTTTTTGAAGTGTGAACGAAACTAGGCCCCCCCCCAATATTTGCAAGACAAAAAAAAAAAAAAATAGACATGTGTTTGTGAAACACATATTCCTCACTGCGTGTTTGTCAGAGGGAAAAGTGGTCAAACAGAGGAAACGAGGAATGTTTATGCACATGAATTGCCCCAAAAATGTACAAAACACATATTCCCTCAAAAAATACAAGGTATTATTTTTTGTGTTGACCAAGTTTGAGGTTTAATAATCCTGAAAAGAAAATACCCACACACAAAACAAGAAAAGATAAAAATAAAAACGTGGTTACAACGTGTGCGTTTTAATGTTGAGTTTTATTCACTGGAAATCCTGGGATCCTCGAGCTTCCGGGGCGGCGCGCGGCGGAGCCGGGGGTAGCAGCGGCCCCCCCCCCCAATATGAAAAGAGAGGGGGCCAAGGACCACTTTGGCTCCCCCCCCCACACAATAATTTTAACTGACGTGCCTTGAAATGCGTCAGATATGTGGAGAAAATCGTCTGAAATTCCAAATTTTTCCGGGGGAGTACCCCCGTCCCCCCGATCACATCTACACAAGCTCCAAGTATTGACCGTGTTTACATTTGAAACACTGGAATATGCGATCATGTCTCAACTTCTCCATGAAGTTCGTTCTGTCTAATCAACGAACAGCACAATGTCCATCAATAGTTTGTGTTTATAAAGCTCTCCGCCTATTTCGCCGACAAATAACCTTTACTGAGCACCGGACACTGCAGTCTCCAGGCATAAAAGTATCTACGCCTTGCGGAAAAAAAAATTGTGTGAAGATGACCTCCTTGTTGTGTGTATATCAGTATGCCAGAACACTATACCCTTATTCGTTGAATATTTACAATGGTCTAAAGTTGTGTTCACACTGTAACTTTTCACTTGGATGGGTGGGTATAGTTGACAAATATCATCGGCGAATTATTTTCGAAGCAACGTGGGGGAAATTTCATTGAAGAACGCCGATTTGATTTTTTTTTTAGCTTTTATGAGTCAGTTTTATTGCGAGATATGCTATCCCTTTCAAAGTTCTCAGAAGCGCCAAAGTGCGTTAAATCGAGTCTAAAATTCCAAAATTTTCCGGGGAGTACCCCCGCACCCCCCGTCTGGGGGACCCCTGTCCCACCCCTGGCTGGCCCCCCCAATATTCAAGTCGCTCCGCCGTGCCTGGGGCCTAGGCGGCCCCTGGACCCTCGCCTAATTGTGCTGTGATAGTATAGACCCTTCCCCCCCCTCCCCCCAATCTAAAAACTTGTCTACGGCCTTGCGAGTTAGTGATATATGTTAAACCAACCGGGAGAATAGCTCTTCAATGTGATAAATTCGTTATACCAGTGTCTTTATCTTCTCGACGAAATATCAGCCTGTATACCAACGCAAGACACTGGTATAACTTATAGTACCCACTATAATACCGCAAATCAAATTCTGTACACCTCATGGCCTGGGTGGTTAAAGTTATCTATTGACGGAGGCTCCTCCAACAGATTATAAGCATCGGATCCGACATTCAGTATTCAGCCGTCGTCAGCAGTTAACATCAACTCACAATAAGCACAAATGAAAAATTAGGAATAAAAAACACAAGATGGTTTATAGGAAGGAGAAGCGGTCTTCGATGATGACACCCAGAGAAAATTTTGTTTGTCAATACAATCATTATCGTTGACCAGTATTCTTTATCCAAATGAATTTCCGAGTCGTTTTTCCGGGTATAATGTATTTCGGTCACGCTTTGATTATAACTGTTCATTTAAACATCATTCACCGAGCCATTTGCGTACACTTCGCCATCCATAAGATGGCTTGCGAATCGTGTGTCTCCATTATCGCGGAGCGATATCCGGTGTTTTACCGGATTCTGTTCGGCCTTCATCCGGCGGAGAACAGACTCTAAAACTCTAATAAATTACAGGTTTTCATACATACCTCGGAAACAGATATTGCCTGGGCTTACAAAATATATATGTATGAATAACTTTCGTATCATCCAAGAGGTGTGGTAGATCTGTAATTTTGAACAAGTACATGTAGATCATCACAGGACTCGAAAATGGCGGGTTACGTTGGGGTTACGTCGGTAGACTTTAGCGGATTGGCTGACGAAGTCACGTGGTATTGATTTCTGGAAATTCCCTCTAGCAGTTGCCGAAAGTAGTCTGAAATGGATACACACGATCCCAGGGTCAGTCTTACCGCGTATAGATGACCGAAATGGTTACAGGTTGTCACCGAGCAGACGTTGCAAATCTCGTTCTGCTCTCGCTGGAGAGTTTCCGGTTCTGAGTTCATGAAAACCCCAATTTTCAACACTTTCGCAGTCATGTCCTTTCCCGTGAAGTCGGCGTTCGTTAATATTTTAATGTGTTCGCATACTGCATGGAATACATTTTCAGAGGAGATATGTGTCGAAGCAACAATAGTATTTACATTTTTCTCGTCTTGTGAGCTTAATCGGATCCTGTCCAATACAATGTATTGGAGACCCCTGCTTCCCGAATAGAGATGTAAAACACATCACGTTGAAACGGCCCCTCGCCCAGAGTAAGCGGAACTAGACGCAAGTTACAAAACGTAGTAAGATGCTGTTACACCTCAATTAATACTCCTCTGCTATCCGCCAAATTGATTTCTCAGGGAGGTCAGTAGAATTGCGAAATCCATACCAATTGGAATACCCATCATTCAACTACTGGGCAAGACTTGAGCACTGGCCAACCTAAAATGGAGGATTTCAAACTAGAAGAGACGTTCGTGTGTTTTCATGGCCGTATTCTTCTCACTTCGTCGTTGTGAAGATACCAACGCCACCCAGATCAATCTAGTTTGCCGAGTAACGGCTAATAGCGTATTAAAACATATGACATAGCACGAGAATGGCAAGTCAATATGTCATAGTCAAGAACTTTGGACTTTTGATTGTGAATAGGCAGTCGCCTTGGAAAATGTCGTACCGACGGCTCCGGTACCCCCTCTTTCACTTCCTTAGGAAGTTGACCCGATGTCTACGTGTCTACGGCCCGGTTCTGTAGATTATGATGCGCAATAAATGTACAAGAGAAAACCAAAAGAAGCTCCTGTTACTGAATTTATGAAATTAAAAAAAAAAAAAATGAAAATAAGATAATATTTGAGACGTTTTATATATAGACTCAATATATGGGTTCTCGGTATTTCTCGGAGTCCCAGACACATGTTTGTGATGTTATCATAGTTGTGCCAGTTACGTTACCGACACTTAACAGACCAGCTCGTATATTTGCCAACAGGGATAAAGTTGTACAGTCTCGAAAACAGGTCGAAATTCGAAAAAGTGTCAATTTTGTTACCAAAATCTCAACTACGTTACCAAATAGTAACGAAGTTGATAGTCCGACATGCAGACTCATCATGCATATTTAATAATTTTGATATGCAGGAAATGTTGAATCTGCCAGTAGGGCCATGTCAATTCATGTAGCTGTCGCGAGACAAAAACGATACTTCACACGGGATTCCATTGACCAAAATGCTTAAAGTGATCGTAAACCCTCAAGTAAAGTTTCCATCAAATGAAAGACCATTGCAAACAGTGTGGGAAAATATTTATTGTATTTTTTTACGATTTTATAACACAGAGTGAATTGCAAATAAAGCGTGGTGGTCTGTTGCAATCATATTTAGGTCCAGTGACGTTACACTGCCTTAATACATATATTTCAAACTTTGTATGCATTTTCCAATGTTTGATTCAAGCTTAAGGTGTACCTACTTTGAGTTTCAACACAGACTCTCTGTTTCAATGTGCATGTTTCACCAAAATCTGGGAAATTAAATGCAAGATTCAAATTGACTTGACTCTTATGAATTACTATCTCGCAGATTTTGGTGAAACATGCACGTTGGAACAGTGAGTGTGTTGAAACTCAAAGTATACACACCTTAAGCTTAAATCAAACATTGGAAAGTGCATACAAAGTTTGAAATATATGCATTAAGGCAGTGTGACGTCACTGGACCTAAATATGATTACAACAGACCACCATAGAACACCATGCTTTATTTGTAGTTTACTCTGTGTAATAAAATCGTAAACAACTACAATCAATATTTTCCGACACTGTTTGTATTGATCTTTTATTTGATGGAAACTTTACTTGAAGGTTTACGATCACTTTAAACTTGTATTTTCATAACAACATTTGTCTATTGGCGACAGGTTCATTGCGCCGGTTCGGTGCCTGTTACCATTAGTCTTTGAGAAAGGTGATATGGAGGCGTTTGCTAGTATAACTTTGCTGATCCAGGTTGCTTTCGCAAGGTTTTAGCAAATACTACTAGGCTGAATTTAACCTAATTTGGTGGGAATGTTGCACGGCGATACATTTAGTCCAACAATAGGTTAATCAGTAATCCATGTCTTTATCTGTGTAATATTTGTTCAAATGATAACAAAATATAAATGCAATCACAGCCACAATGAGCCAATTGAGAAAATAGTGTTAAAAATGCGATACCAGAACATAATGGTTATTTGTTGCACGGAACAGTTTGTAAATGGTCATAATTCCGCGTACTTGACGTAACTGCTTCTAATTCTGAACGTTTCAGCATTACAACAAGACAAAACACTATTAACTTTCCGGTCTATAAACAGTACATACGAATATACATATATTCTACTCGCGATTGCATATTCTTAATATTTGATATTACAAAAAAATATTAGATGTGTTTAGCAAGACTCTTCTATTATTGGTAAATACTGAAGCTGAATCTATGGCCACACTCAACACACACAACCAGTCTTATTAAAAACAGATCCGGACACCGATTCTCTAACTGGATCTGACCTCCTTCCTATCTTAAGGCCGTTCGATGACCTTGTGCCACGAAAATATTTGACCAAACAAATGACATGATATCATAGAACAGACGTCTTCTTGAGCAATCAACTCAATGGACCAGTTTTGAAATAAACAAAATTATGACAGAGCCATAGTCATTACCGAAAATAGAAATTTGCTTTTGTATTTATCCAAAAAATATCCAATCTAAATTGCGTAGGAAGTGCTTTACGGCTTCGACGTCAGTCGAGAGGGATATAAACAGTACCACATGGAGGCATTTCGTGCTGTGGATTGGTTGTCAACTTGACCCCGATTCAAACTGACATTTGTCTGTATGTCTGTTTATGTACGAAGATCGGAAATTTCCATGACTTCTGTAGGATTTCGTGAAGGAACAGATTCCAGATATATGAGAGGGTCAGACCCAGTTGGAGAATCGGTTTCTGAGTGTGTATTTAATTAGACTGCAAACTCACCTGCCCCAACCGCCCACACCCTAAATTAAGTCGATTCGAAAGTGCCAGTTTAAAAGTATTTGAACCTGTGTTATTGAGGGTTCAATCTTCTGAAATGGAATTGAATTATCATGCCTAATATCACGAATATGCATCATACTAAACACTTACTGTGCAAAAATAATCTGTGAAAAAAGACATATCTCAAAAATATAAGATACATGTATCTGTGATGTCACTCATCCGACCTCCCATTCCCCCTCGTCCATAGTACAAACAAATTCTCCATTTCAGATAAGGTTGAATGATGATATTGTACGAATATTGTCGTCAAACTGAATACAGATGAAAAGTAGAAGAATACATAGACAATGTTCAACATTACGTTAGAGTAAGAAGTTTTATACAAACAGACCCGCTTTGAAAATTGACCATGCATGTGCATTCACCGCATGTATGTTCAGTGGAAAAATCCATGCACAGTGCCACTCTGATCGGCGCTCTGATGTGAATTTTATTTCTTTTATATGCACAGAAATATGACTAACCCTAACACCACTAATGATTCAAGAACAAAAGTGAAACTGTTGAATATTTAGCTGAGTGCCCTTTGCACCTTCCATCCACGATATTGCAAAAAATTCCGACCATTTCACTCCACCATATTGTACTCTTACGTTGAGGGTACGTCGTTCATATTGCCCCAGTTCTCAGCATGCTTTTTGATATGATGACGTAAAACGGATACGCCCTATTGTATATCGGTTGATCTGATAGGACACTGGGGATACCCGTTTATTACACCCTGCACATATGGGCCGTTCACTGGTGTACAGCTTTCCTTTACTCATCTACGAACAGCTATCTGGACCTTGTATTTGGGCGGGGTAATCACCAATCCTGGTCTATATCCACGAGGGTCATGTGACACCAGGTCACGACCTTCCTCTGGATTGAACTCGAATCTCTGTATGAAGGCGGTGATGTACAGAAACAAAGTGGACATGGCGAAGTCTTCGGCTGCACAAGATCTGCGTCCAATTCCAAAAGCTAGCATGCTGTAAAAATAATAATAAAATATGATTAGTAATAAGATGGTTTACTTCAACCGAAGAAAAACTTATTTATTAACCCAACCAGACCGGAGCTTTTGGGGGCCTAACCTGAACAGGGGTGGGGGACCATTTCGGCTTTAATTCTCGCGCTGAGGAGCTGAAACTCCCCACAATATATATTTGAGATAATCTATACGAGAAAATGTAACAAAATCGAAGATAGTCACTTTGATGACGTACAGTGATGTCATCTTCCAGAAATGCCCTTTCAATTGATTTTCATTCAGATTTTTCGAATTTACTATTTATGCAGTTTTTCCGCAAAACTGATTATAATTTACAGCCAAACCTGCTCTTACGACCACCTGTATTGGACGATTACCTGTCTTTACAGACCACAGTATAAACGTCCCGTTTAAGAGCTTTCTCTGTCAAATTACCTTTATTACGATCACCTATCTTAGGAGACCACTTTTTTTTTGTTTCTCAAAGGCGGTCTCTTAAGACAGTATTGACTGTAGGTACTAATATTTGACCAGAAATAAAATATTTGTAAGCACTTTTATGCATAAAAGAGGAAATCGAAGAACAGTAAAAGTACTACCGTATCAGATTTTATTCCCGCCAAATGTATAGCCAGCACTTTTATATTTGTTTATGCTACTGTTAATCTTTACCCATTTGGTGAATAAACATTCAATTCAATTCAATTCAATACAAAACATACACGAAGAATCCCGAAGTTTTCCGTGATTGAACGATCTCCGTCACATGCGTTCGCCAAACACAATACTCGTGAATGCGAGAAGACTATTGTCGAAGACGCAGGAAAAAAAAACAACAACAACAACAACAATATTGCTATTTATGAGAATATCTTATGAATATTACTTCTTTAGATTTTGGTGGTAAGAAGGCAGACGCTTTCCATCGGCATCAAGAAACCTCTCTGGTCGGAATTCCCACGGATCCTCCCACAGTCGTTCGTCGTGGTGAATGGCCCACCAGTTGGGTACGACCTGATTAAATAAACAACATAATGGTTAGAATAGAGATTATCAACACATGGATACCACTTCCCTCTTGGCGTATTCTCGGTAATATTGAGTATGACTTCTAGCTCAAAATATTACAGGACAACGTGGTATACATAGATAGGCAATATTTATATTGCTTTTATGACGTCAGATCCGACATTCGGGAGTCAGTCGTCTCGTCATGACTTTTTAATGGGTGGGATATTTATCATAAGTTTTGGTAAACTATTTCGAATAGTATGTCGCGAGAATTTCGTTGAGAAACATTAGAAACAAGAAATATCTTTAAATTTTTTTTAAATAAAATGATGGGAGTTTAAATGAGGAATGTGCAAAATGCCTATTCTGCAAAATAAGTATTCTTTGAAATATTTAATATTTAACAGATTTTGCAAGTGTAATCATTTTTTTTCTATCCGTTGTTTCCGCCATCACTTGTTGTTTCTTCCTAAACGGACTATAGGTCAACGTGGTTCATTGTCAACAATGATGGCAAAATATGACTTCGTCCAGCCTTGGACACGAACTATAACTATCGAATATTACCCTGTTCCTATGTGATAAGCATCACATCCGGAACTTCTATATGACCAAATCACTTACTAAATAAAGACACTGGGCATGCGGGGATTTGATGAAAAGAAATTGATTTCATGCAATTCCATTGGTTTAAAATCGCCAGTTGTCATTCAATTACATGAAGTAGCGTCACGGGTTACGTAACTCTCCGCACTTCGGTTGTGATCGTCATATAAGCGGCTACACAAGAAGAGTGTCTAGCCAAAACGAGCCTGTACGACTCAGTCGAAAAAAATAATCGAGAAATCATAAAACCTTTGACGGAATTCCCTTCATTGCGAGTAATTCAGTTCGGGCATGAAGGTATGGTTCATGGTTCGGGTAACACAATTCCAGTTCAAGTAGGACTGGTTACCTACCCTGTACATGTTTGTCAAGAAACCATAAAAAAAACTTTAGACGGAATTCCATTCAATGTGAGTAATTCACTTCGGGTAAGGCAATTTCAGTTCAAGTATTACTGGTTACCTCCCGTGTACATGTTTGCCCATACAATAGATAGGTTACGTACGGCACGTCGGTTCAAAATTCTGTTTGAATCTAGACTAATGTATCGTCTCTGAATAAACACACAAAGACCCGAAGAATGGACGATCATGACACAAATGAAAGGCGACCATAACGTGATAACCAACCAGGCTGCTGGAATTCTCAGCCAATAGAATTTGAATTCGAATTCAGTCCATATCGGCAGCGAAACGAATACTGGCCCAACCACCTCCCTGGGGGTCTAATAATACTCCAGCCACCAGTAAGATTTTTGGACTGGATTCGGGGCCGCGCCCACATCGCCGGAAGTGGTATCATATATAGTAAAATAGCATTTGCGTACACTTCGCCATCCATAAGATGGCTTGCGAATCGTGAGTCTCCATTATTGCGGAGCGATATCCGGTATATTGCGGGATTCTGTTCGGCCTTCATCCGGCAGAGAACAGACTCGAGAAATCTGATAAATTACAGGTTTTCAAACCACTTGGGAAACAGATATAGGCTAGGCGTACAAAATATATAGGTATAAATAACTTTCGTATCACCCAAGAGGTGTGGTAGATCTGTAATTTTCAACAAGTAGGGCATCACATGATTCGAAAATGGCGAGTTACGTTGGGGTTACGTCGGTAGACTTTAGCTGATTGGCTGACGAAGTCACGTGGTATTGATTTCTGGAAATTCCCTCTCGCACTTGCCGAAAGTAGGCTGTAAATGGATACACACGATCCCAGGGTCAGTCTTACCGCGTATAGATGACCGAGATGGTTACAGGTTGAGTAAAATAGATGTTTGCGGAACATTTCGATTACTTTTCAAGTTTGCATAATACCTCTGTTGACCTAGCGCTAAAAAGAATTATCTGGAGGTTATTTTCCCTATTTATCTGGACAAAGCATATGAAAAGTAGTTCGCACATGTGCAAAACTGAGGGAGTTGTTCGGCTGGATTCAAACTGAACCGTGCGTACGTGGGTTTTTTCCTATACGTCATAGCAACGTAGTAATGGTCAATTTCCGCTATTGGAGGCAGGGATGATAAACGAGCCTGTGAAATGGAGCATGCGCTATGTGGAGGATGATACTGACCATATCTTGTCTACTGTATGGATATACATGGGAGGTACCCAGTCTAGACCTGCTGGCTATTATTCTTACCGTTGTATGGGCTGGTATAGAATAATCCTTAATTTTCAGTTCTTTTACGGTGGAGTGTGGATACACAAGTGGAGTATGAGATGTGTATCTTAATAATTCCAATATGGCGGCATCTGTGTAAGGCATGTTCTGTCGATGACGTGATGAGGGGAAGGCGATACCCATATTTCGCTGCACTTCCGTTTGAATATTCTCGATCACTTCCGGTTTATGAAGACCGATGAGAAAGAAGGCCACAAGAGCACTGCAGTTATAATTTATAGCTGAAATTGAAATCGCAGATAGGTGTTATCATATATCTAGAATAACCTGCAGACACAAACGGACATAGGATTCTGAAAAATTTAATTGAATCGAGTAAACAATACAACCACTGAACAAAATAAAGATGATAGACATAATATTATGATGTTCCAACAAAACAATGGGTGATCACCACAGAGGGGTGTGTCAATTCAACACCATAGTGATTTATTAAGATGTAAGGCGAGTCAAGTGTCAAAATATGTCAAGTATATTTCGGATTGACACATTTCTATTTTAAAATTTCAACAATTATATACATGTACACTTTATACCCTCAAAACGTAAATGTGGAATCAGATTAAGCAAGTTGGCAAAGCGATACAAAAAAAAATCAATAAATAAATGTGGTTCCAGTCGGCATCCGAATTAAAAAAATGGTTTGATTCCATCTGTGTTGCAAAGGAAAATTTCAAAATATTTCCAAAAGGATAATAAATCGACTGACGACACCGCAATACCTGAACTGACCAGCTCCTTAACGAAAGCCTTCACGGTGTCATCTTCAAGCCAGGCCTCTCCCTCCAATTTCTTCTTGAGAATATCGGCTAGTAATCCCTTAGAAACACCGGGATTGTTCGATTTCTGGAGGACGTAAAAAACAAAGTTGACAATAATACATGGTTTAGCTTATATTATTTTGGAGAGGAAAATCCGGGTTTTCCGATGTGAGTTTTCGCAGTGACGCGTGGCTCACACCGAGCCTCCGTTTTCTATGGAGTTGATTTCCGTTACATCATGCAGGCCTGTTTTTAATCAGTGATATCTAATATACATATCGTCAGATATCCTTTTTGGATATATTTGTTTTGGTTTCAGTATACCCTACCGCACACCATCGCTATTCTGACGAAGTGTTCCAACCAACAACGGTTCATGCCTCCAATCGGCGTTACATACGCTTTTCAGGGTTTTTTTCTGGTCAGTCTGCATGACCTGATAGCTAACCTGAACACAATTCCCATCCGTTCTTCTTAGAAAAGGTAAGGAGCTAATAAATGAAATTTGGGAAGAAAGGGGGTGGGTGAGTTGAAGAGAAGTGAGAAGCAGAGGGTACACTACGAACGGCTTCGCATGTAGGCTGACGTTGCGCTATTCATATCTCACAAATCCGTAACACGGGAACTGCTCAGCGGCATGCTTATAAGAAAGATTTTTTTTCGTCCCAGAAAAAGAGACTTGTTATTCAATGACCCCAAACCCTGATGACGTATTATATCTGTGTATTCATCCATCTGCATGACTCGTGAACACTTATCAAGAAATCTAACATCGCTTATGTATCACGGAACCAATTAAATTGTCATGGTCAATGCAAAGTACATGTGCCGCAAGACGTGAAGTCCGAAATTAAAGCTTGGTCTTACGACTGTGCCAGTCCAGGAACCTCGCGCTGACAATTAAGTTGATGTCATGTTACATGAAGGAGACACAGGCTAATTGAATTGCAAGGTCCAATTGTCATGGATGCTGGGGGCCTGCGTTGCATCAAGGGATAGAAGTGGGATTTTATTGTCATAGATGTAGAGGGCTACGTCATGAGGTTTCAGGACAATTGAGGTCTTGTGGTAAATCTCACAATTGCAACGGGCAAGGGACAGCTTTCCCCATGATGGAGTAAAAAAAAATACTTTGTGTATTAGTTGTCGTTACATCGTTGTTGGTGCAACCGAATTTATATGGGGAAATACTCTGAACAGATATCTAACTTAAAATTTAAAAAAATATTTATTAACAGCAAATAGCAGGATAGGACCAGTCACACCAGCTATACTTCTGTTCAGTGAAGCATATACGTTGCTATTACGTTATTGCGGGAAGGCGTCATTGGCAGTGACTGAATGGAGACTATACATATATTACGATGACTTACCTTTGGTTCCTCCACGTAAAATTTAACAAATCGAGTATTCGCCTTCTCATATCTGTCGAACATGTAACCATAGCTTAGCGGAACTTTTCTCAAAAGCGGAATTGACGTCATAATCTGATCAATCCCGAAATTCTTCATTTCGCACTCGGCTTCCGCCATTGCTACCGCAGATTTGAGTCTGTCATCCTCAATATGGAACCTCTTGCCAAGGAGCTAAAATATGTGCAAAAAAAATCAAAACAATACTTGTATTTTGGTAATACATGTATCGGTATTACACCGAAATAAATTGTTTAATGTAATTTTATCCGTTCATTTAAGTCCCGTACATGTAACAGTTCTCCGGAAAATACTGAAGAATGTGGTATATGATGTCGAAATCTGGGGTCCACATATACCCCATTCTTCGCTAAAATAAGGAGACTGTATCTTATTGGACTACAGATTAGAGTACAGACCGGGGACCTTAACGTTCGACACCACGTATCCTAGAAACAATCTGAGAAATCAGCTCTCCAGTTTGTTGCCGATTCCCTTCCCATATAAATGATTTTTAAAACGTCTTTATAACGTTTCCGAAAAGTTTCGGAAAAGCTGGCTATTTCGGTGAATGTACCCGATACACACAAGGCAAGTACAGAACCAGTTTCATTCATCTGTTCATATATTTTTGCGTTCCTTTGATCGTTGAACCCAGGCCGTTGAACGAAGACATTTGACCGTTGAACGGTCCGGGTAAACTTGCACAGTTCAATTTTCTTTTTTCGTTTTTTGTTTTCGGTTTCTCAAAATCAAAAATTGAAATTTGACTGTCAATTTTCAATTTTCTTTTTTCTGGTTTTTCTTCGCGCAAAAATGAAAATCAAATATTGAAAATTGCCTCGACTTGTCCGTTTTTCGTTTTTTTGAGTTTAACTTTGACGCAACAAGGCTAAGTGCGCAGACGCAAGGGTTATGATGTCACTTTCGTTCCGCGGAGTAGTATTGAAAGGGCAAATCGGGTCGTATAGGCAGATGTGGAGCATAATGGGAAACCACTGGGGTGTCACTACACTGTACGAGATCACTGGAACCAGGCATTCGCACTGGAGTATAATAGGCCAAATGCGCATGCGTAGGATCGAGAAGGCACGCGCACCAGGTATGAACTATGATACGAAGAACGGGTTCGAGACACATGGGAGTTTCATTAAACGAGATACCTGGAGCCTGGCATTCCCACTAGGGTAGCCTAATAAATACGCGGGTACCCTAATACAACCCCAAAGGAACTTCCCCTTGGGTGTGTGTATGTGTGTGTATGTGTGTGTACGTGCGCGTGAAGTTAATTCGTCGAAACTAGATCATGTCCACACTAAAGTGTTAAAGCGTTTTTGACGCCCGGAGTCGATGCGTTGAATCGTTTGAAACTAGCTCTTAAAACGTTCAATGAAAAAAAAAATCCTTAAAATTTAAGGAATATTCCCCGACTGTTATACCAGCGGAATATTCCTTAAAATTCAATAAGAAATATTTCGTAGCATGTTAAGGAAATTCCTTAACATGGCGAGAAATATTTCTTAGTTATGTTGAGGAATATTCCGCTGGTGTAATAGTCGGAAAATATTCCTTACATTTTTAAGGAATTTTGTTTTCTGTGTTGAAGCGTTTTTGACGCTTAGCATTGATTGGCGTCTGAACTCTCCAACGCTCCAGGTCCCCAAAATAGTGGCGAACGAGGGTACGTGAAGCGTTGAAGCATTCAGACGTCCGGCGTCAATCGTGGCGGTTGTGTGCTTCTTTCGCCGCCCATTAGCGCGATGCTTTATTAGCCCACCATCACCAGATGATGTGCTGTTCAAATCGCTTTTTGTCCGTGGTCCGTCGTCCGTAAGTCAGTACGCCAGTCAGTCAGTCAGTCCGTTCGTAAACAATTCTTGTTATCGCGATTTCTCAGGAACTGCTGCATGGATCTTTCTCAACTTTGGTACACATGTTCCCCTTGGGGTCGAGTTGTGCAAGATACCTTTTCTGGTCCGATTCGAAAATCCAATATGGCCACCAGGCAGCCATCTTGGATTTTCCCATGAAACCTTGTTATCGCGATTTCTCAGAAACTACTGCATGGATCTTTCTCAAATTTGGTACACAGGTTTCCCTTGGGGTCTAGTTGTGCAAGATACCTTTTTTCATCCCGATTCAAAAATCCAATATGGCCGCCAGGTGGCCATCTTGGATTTTCTTATGAAACTTTGTTATCGCGCTTTCTCAGGAAGTACAGCATGGATCTTTCTCAAATTTGGTACACAGATTCCCCTTGGGGTCTAGTTGTGCAAGATATATGTACCTTTTCTGGTCCGATTTAAAAATCGAATATGACCACCAGGCGGCCATCTTGGATTTCCCCATGAAACATTGATATCGCGATTTCCCTGGAACTACTGCATGGATCTTTCTCAAATTTGATATGCAGGTTCACCTTGGGGTCTAGTTGTGCAAGATGCCTTTCTGGTCTGATTCGAAAATCCAATATGGCCACCACGTGGCCATCTTGCATTTCCCCATGAGAAATTGTTATCGTGATTTCTCAGGAAGTACTGCATGGACCTTTCTCAAATTTCCCTTGGGGTCTAGTTGTGCAAGATACCTTTACTGGTCCGATTCGAAAATCCAATATGGCCACCAGGCAGCCATCTTGGATTTTCCCAGGAAACATTGTTATCGCGACTTCTAAGAAACTATATGTACTGCATGGATCTTTCTCAAATTTGGTACACAGGTTGGGGGGTCTAGTTGTGCAAGATACCTTTTCTGGTCTGATTCAAAAATCCAATATGGCCGCCAGAGGGCCATCTTGAATTTCCCTTTGAAACATTACCGTGAATTTTCAAGAACTACTTCATGGATCTTTCTGAAAATTGGTACAGAGTTCCCACATGGGGCCTAGTGGGGCAAGATAACGGATTTGGTCTGGTTCGCAAATCGAAGTTACGCTTCAAATTAATAAGGTATTCCCGAGTTGTGCCGCTGCATCACAAGAATCGGTGGATGAAACAATGGGGGCATATTCCATATACTGAGTATAGAGAATTTCCATACCTTCACCTTCTAAATTAAGGAGTTCAAATGATTCCGAATTAAAATGTACTTCTTTAAATTATAAATCAGTTTACTTCATTCCATGCCGTCGCAAGTGAACTGCGCCACCATTTCGTCTGCCGACGGGTCGGCTACACGAAGGGATGCCACTCTTGTGACGCAACATCACAACTTGACAACTGTAGACTACTGTGTATTTCGATCCAAGGGAGATAATCAGGATTCAGACACTTTCAGAGTTTCAACATTACTGCACGGACCGGATCCCTTCAGTATTAATTTATGAACCATCTTACTATTTTCGAGCATTGTATCTTAAACGAGAGATCTCAAACTAGCCCGGTAAACATTACAGAATTAGCATTCGTTCCTAATTATAAAATCTTGAGGTAGTATGTTTCACAGCTCATGCCAAATTCCCAAAGAGATTTGTGTTTGCTTCCAGTACCCAATGATGACATGTGCAAAAAAAAAAAACCAAGACGAAGGATCCTATTCACTTTCAGACTAACTTTGCTCTCACTTGTACTATAACAACCGACATCAAATACAGTTTCAAGAAATCTTGAAACTTCTGAAACTAAAAAAGATAATATCTTGATGATTTCCAGTGTCCTTTTTCGATCTTTTTCACTCAAATTCGAAATTCTGCAAACAAAATTACAAATCAATCGTTTGTTCTTAGTAACAATGGACAAAAAGATCCTCTTGTCATTAGCTTACAATTATCGGACAATGGTGAGCGCCAAGATCCTTCAGGATCTCTCGTTCTTATTGCTATTACATGATTTGTTGGTATCTTTATAAGAAGAATATTTTAAAACGATAACCAATAGCAGTTGTGCGCATGAATGCTGTTCGCTTAAAAGCGCTCTGAGCATGTATTTTTAGAACTAGGAAAATGCAAGACTGTGTCCCGATAGGCTAAACCCCAGTGCCAATAACCAATGAGAACAGCGGGATGCCACCTGTCCAGACTTGTCGAGTAGCACGACAGCTTCGTGCGTACGCGCAGTCGGCCTATACTACCCCAGTGGGAATGCCAGGCTCCAGGCATCTCGTTTAGTGAAACTCACTTGTCTCTAACTCTCGGTACCTCATATACGACCCAATTTGCTTTTTCTAGTCTACTTTTCGTACCGTAAGTGACGACATGTAACGCTAGCGCGGGGGCACTTAAGATTGATACGTCTAAGTTAAAATCGAAAAACGGACAACTCGAGGCAATTTTCAATATTCGACTTTGAAAACTGAAAATTGACTGTCAAATTTCAATTTCTGATTTTGAGAAACGAAAAACGAAAATTGAACTGTGCAAGGTTACCAGGACCTTGACTGCTGACCGCTAACGCATGCCATATTTCATTGCTATTCAAGGGTCGGTTTGACCGCATTCGAGATTGGCTTCGGTTTGTACGGTATTGTTTTAGATCTTGAAATAAATATTGTCCTACCCAACAAGTAGGTTATTTTCTGTAACTGTTGGAGCTAGATCTGTAGAACCAATATCTGCGTGCCGTGTTCTGTCTCGCTGTATTGTGATTTGCGACCACCGATGAATCGATAGCTCAAAAATAATAATAAAATATAATTTTCCCGAAATACCGATATGGTGTACAGTTTGCATGTATGACTGATAAATGGTTGACAATAACGACCGCATTTAAAATTGTTCCGACATCACAATATAGTCAACAGAAATATGACCGATTACCAGTCATTACATATATCTACTGTCGAATATATTCAGAGAATTAGTTTAAACTTCGTTGACGGTTGAATGGAGATAATTTAAATCTAGCGTTTTATTGTAAGTTCGTTTGAGATCTGGAGGAACCACATCTGCCAGTCGTTTGCTGTTGGCTGCTGCTAGTAATGGAGAATCCTTAACCCTACCTGGCCTGGAGGTTGGGAAGAGGGGGGAAGGGAGGGGGACTGCCGGCTGCTGCTAGTAATGAAGAATCTTTAAACCTATGATATTGGAGTGATTTTGAGCCTATTTGAGCCATGCGGGGTACAAGAAAAGTGACATTTTCATCATATATCTTCAAAAATCTTATTTTTTTGAATGGAAAGGTGGGTAAAATCTGTTTTATTTCATATAACATTATTATTTACTAATTTATCATCCAGGTTTCGCAAAGAAAACTCATAAATAAAAAACTCCGAAAATATATAGGGGGAGGGGGGCACTTTCCGTTCCCCCCCCCCCCCCCCACCTCCCCGGCTGCAGTACACCTAAAATCGCCCAAGCCAGATAGGGTTAACCCTTCCGTTGATAGATAAGCGCCTGGTATAATAATAAAACTGTTTCAGTAAAAATGACATTTACCGGATGATTTTATTGCGAAGGAACGATGAACTGGAAGATGAACGAAACAATGAACGAAACGAAATGACTGAATGACCATAGAACGGAGATCGTTGACCGCTGAACGAAGGCCGTTGAACGAAGACCGTTGACCGCAAACGGAACGAAGAACGATGACCGATGAACGGAATGGAACGGAAAACGTTGAAGGTTAATGGAACGGATAACGCTGAACGCTAACGGAACAAACAGGAACGGAACATGAAAACCGTTAAAAAGTTGAATAGACGAATGTAATTGGATCTGCATTATACCATTCCATATATAGCGTACAATTTTTACCATTGAGGTCAAAGTTCATTTTCTTAACCACGACATGGGAATGAGAGAACAACAACATAAATGAAAGCTTCCAGATTATTTTATAATTTGGTTTTTGACATCTTGTTCAGATGGACAGGTCAAGAACGCTGCGCATCAGTTAACAATGATTCTGTGTGAAAGGCAGTGACGAAAATAGTCACACTATCACCGCTTTGGAAATTGGAAGTACCTGTAAGCGTACACGTACATGTATAGACAGTTCATAACAACCACTGGAGCGTAACAGTCGTGATGAAGTTCGCGGTCACGTACAGGCGGCAGTTGTCTGGGGATTTGGTATATATACATGTAGTACAAGTAGTCCATTATACGTGCTCATCAGACTGAGAAAGATGAGAGCTAATGTACAGTAATATAAACAACTATCGCGAATACCGTCCTATTTGTATCCTACGTTTGCAGACCGTATCCGTATCCATATGCCTGTATACCTGTAATATTATTAGGCTGAATTCAGACTCCTGTATCCATTGTGTAAATGAGTGTGAGGAACTTGGACATACCCGTTGCGAAGACGAAAACTATTTAAGGATGTCCGCTGGTGGTTAGTCAAAGTAATTAATTTTTTGAACAATGTGTATTATTGCATTCCAAATTGTGTAATATGAGGAGAAAAAATTTGATAGGTTCGTGTGCATTTTTCAGCTGTAGACACTGTTAAATTGACTGACCCATGCTCCATTTGATAACCCAGAAAACATAGGGAATAACCCTGGTTTTGAAGCATATACATAAAAAAAATCATATAGATATTATTTAACTTTTTTCTTATATTCTAACTGTTTGAAGATAATCACAATGTCTATCAAAGTTTATCAAATTGAATGAATGTTGGTGCGCAAAATTCTCGGCTAGAAGACTTTTAAAGGAAATCACTATCTCTTAACCTAGGAAAGGGAGATAACCTAATGAGAAAAACAGGCAAAAACATGGAAAATGGCCGCCAAAGCCCAAAATCACCAGCGGACTACCTTAAACCGTGAGCGCTGATGTGGCAAACACTAAAATATCGATCGCGGTCTGTTGGCGGTTTTGAGATGCCCATGCACAATTGGCCCATTTGCAGGGTGCTGGGGGCTTCGAAAAAATGTCTACCATTACTCCGTGATATTGATATTATATCACGCTTGACATAATTTCGCTCCATATAAATCTCCAGTACTGTTCAATTTACCAGGAATCAGTTACATGGGAAGGCGTAATAATGTATTCGTGTTCACTGTCATAAAGGTCATTAATGCCGTGTACGGTCGTAAAAGTGTGTGCAATTTATTATTCTGTAGTTTCGGACAGCATGTTATCACTTTACACGGCACCCACGACGTTTGTCAATTATGTCGTCTCCCTGTGTAATTGAGCCCCGGTACATGAAACATCAGTACGTACTGGTGCTTTATACGGAGAGAATCACACAATATTACAATCGTGATGAAATAATCATGAACACAGAGTAACAGTAGTATGTTTGTTGTACACGCTGCAAAAAGATCATTAATTCAGAGATAACTATTGACATTTGACGAGCCCCAAAGTATCTGTAGACGATTAATTAAAGTGGACAAACTAATTTAAAAAAAAACGATAGTTGAAATCGACGTTTCATACTATTCATTCTCCCATTCACACATTTATCTATCTATAACCATCAGAAAACGATGCATACATGTAGTCATTTAGCCGTCCCCCCCCCCCATACACACACAGGATCTATGTAGGATATTCTTACCATGGCAGTCATAAGGTTCGCAATAGATGGCGCTAACAGCTTTTCCAGATCCTGGGGTTCGTTTTTGTGTTGTTCGGCCCAATCCATAACGTTCTTAATCTCGTCCAACGTCACATCTTCGATACGCTGAAATCCTCCTTGCTTCCCACCAAAATATTCGCTGAGTAATCTTCTCTGTTTCTTTAATATCTCGCCAAAAGAGACAGATCGAGTCGACTTGTTTCCGAACTCCCCGTACGTCCCGGAGAATGTTACCGGTCTACCCGCCATAGCGTGTTCCCCAACAACGTGGTCTCCGGAATCGAACCATTCCCGAATCAGGTCGGGACTGTTCAGAACAAGCAACTTCCGACCGAAAACTTTCACCGTGAATAAATCGCCATACGTCTTGGCCCAAGCTGTGAAATCCAGATGTGCGCTTAGCTTGGAAAAGTCGAATAAATTCCCCAACAACGGTCTTCCGGGGGGCCCGGGCGGATGCGTATAATCATCCCTTTTACCTCCAGCGACCACGATGATTACTATAAGGAAAGTTATGGCTATAACTAATATGGACCAGAAATCCATGTCACACGGCTAGTCCTGTTGCGGGAATTGAAATATCTCTGTACTACACGTCGTCTGTCGGGCAGAGCTTCTTTCTTGCCACCAGACGCTTGTATATATTAGGCCTTTTTCTATTGTTATTCGACCTCTTTTAAAGCCCTTCTCTGTATATAATGCAAAACAAGTTTAGCAGGCTATGCCGACCTTGAGCCTCCCATTCACGGTCTTCCTATTGTGTCGGCAGCTCACCGTCTGTAGGCAGATAAGTTCAGCCAAGCATGACTCGTCTGTGCAGGGTTAACTGAGGGGAATTCTACATGAAAATCTCATTAATCAAATTTTCTCAGCTCTTTTCGGCGATTTCTTCCCAATGGCTCAAAGTAAGGCTATCAAACTTATCAATCTGGACAGGAAGAATATTCTGAACGAAAAAAATGAAAATAATAATAGTAATAATAAATAAATAAATAATATTTACATTTATTATGTAAGTTATTTTAGTCAATGGGACTGTTAATCGAGCATAAGTAGTATATAAAGGCGAAATTTGGTCGTATTTTTTGTGGGTGTGGGGGGAGGGGGGAAATGTGGCGTAAAATGAGGCTGCGGGAATCCGGAGTAATGTTATAGGGACAAAATGGCGTGAAAGGTATAGGGAAATGAGGGTTAGTTTTATAGGTACAGGGAAGATGAAATGAGGCTCAGGTTATAGAGATAAATGTGAGAGGGATATGTATAGCAATACATCTATACCAGGAGGGAGATGCATCTAATTGGGAGTCCAAACGCACTGTTATAAGTTTAGGCCATGTTTTAGGTATAGAGAAATAAGTGAGCGTGTCTGTGGCTGACGTCACATTCATTAGCCAATGCACGGCATACAGTCAAAGCACCCTCTTGGGGAGGGATGCAGCGTACCCCAATTATAATCACAGTGTTGACCATGCAGGATAAAGACCTCATTTTGGGATCTTCATTTAACCTGATGGGTACCAACTTCATACGTACAGATTTCTCACCTGCGATGAGGGTCGCCCGACAAGACGCGTGTCCGTATCCAAAACTGGAATTCCGGGGGAATGCTGAAGAATGTTGGAAAAAAAACTCTACTGACACAAGGACTAGATCTTATTATCAGAGTCATGCCGTACGAGCCAAGACAATAAACGACGGAAAACAGGGTTAGTCCGTCATGCATGATCCCATGAATTACGATTTATACACATGTATATTTTTTATATTTATAATATTTATATTTTTTATACATTTATATCCCATGTACGTGCACACCCTGTGTACATGTACGTGTATGGATGTATGAGTGTCACGTCTTCCTAAATTTCTACATGTACTTAATCTTAAATTTATGTACATATCAACGATAAGGTTCTAAATATGCTTGCGTGTCATTTTATCTTGCGTTGATAATTCATTCTACATAATTGCTTGTTATTCACGGCGTTTGTTTTCGTGTAGTTTCTATACTTTTATCTGGAGCCATCACCGACGACCATCAGCCATCAGAAGTCATGTATGAATACATGAATGTTTAGTTGGAATGTTTTAGTTTGCGTTGTACGGAAGCATAGATAGGACATGGGTGAAAATAATTTTTCCGTCCACGCAATTATGCGCAGTCTGGTCGTAGTATATAAAGCAGGCATTTTAGGGGTGCGCGGGGGTGTGTTTGAGGTAGAGATGGACCATCCTGATCTTAATGGACCGGGTGGGTGTCAAATGGAAGCTATCGTGGTTCAGACCACGATTTGAGGGATGTCCATGTCATCTGTGACGTCATCACCCTTAGTAATGGAGAAAGCAGAAATCCAGTATATTTGCCCTGTGACCCTTTTGGAGAGTTATACAGTAACGCCTTAACGCCCTGTCTGAACGCCTTAACGACTTAACGTAACGCCCTATCTTAACGCCTTATCCTAACGCCTTAACGCCCTAGCGTACCAGTGTTTTATCTTTTGTGCGAAATTGTACCAGCGGTGTAGACCACGACTTGAAGGATGTCCACGTCATCGGTGACGTTATTAGCGATGTCATCAGTAGATGTAGTATCCAAAGTGGGCATTCTGTGAGTGTGGAGGAAAGTGTTTGTGGTAGAGATGGGCCATCAGTGGTCCAAATGGACAGTGGGAGATGTCATCTTCTAGCTCTCCGCATGTAGACGACGAATGGTATGGTTTTTGTTGAAAGTCGCATCGTGATACGCATGCGCAGATGGGCAGTAGTAACGAAAGATTTTTGGGTGCACTCCACACTTGCCACGGTTTCGCAGGAATGACCCCTCCCTAATTTCATAATAAGGAAGGTCGCCTGTTTTTGACAGCATGGTAATTCCTCTTCCCTTTCTACTAACTGATATCTATAGTATCACCTTGCTGGACGTAACCATTTCTTCAAACGGGTATATAACAATTGCTTGCCGATCGTACCTACTCGCCACTACAGAGTTAATCGTTTCCGGAATTGAATATCTGGCAGGCCAAAATCCTCACTTTTTCGGGAAACGAAAATGATGATTCCTTTATGGCGATAAAATTTTACAAAAAACGAGTAGGTCGACCCCCTGTTTTTTTCGCCTTTTTAAAATACCCGTTGGACGGAGAAACGTTCACAAGTCTAACAAAAAAATCATTTCGTTTGTTTTCTCTGGATGGTGGGTCGAATTTGACACATTTTCGTACATTTTATGGAGTTTTTCAGAAAAAACGTCTTTCTTTATCATTTTCAATAGCTCACTTGTCTTCTGGAATAATGGCATGAGTGTACGCATTCGGAAAATATATACTTTTACAGGGGTTTTGTTAAAGATTTTACATATATTTAAGGCCGAAGACCCGAACCCATGTATATTTTTAACCACACATCATTTAGGTGTGGAATGCACCCTTAATGTAGGCTCCATTGTACGGTTATAATACACGAGTAGGCCAAATATTGTATGTTCTCCTACACTACACTCGTTAGAAGCGCTTATTCGGTCCTTGTAATGATTTGATACGGAACGAGATCGTAAAGTTCATTTATCTTAGTCAAAAATGTTTCGATTTTATGCATACTAGATGATGTGATAGCATTGTCCTTGCATATATGCTGTTTGAACCTATACAGAATTACCTCCCTTTTGTTAGGCATATATGTTACGATTAGTGACCCATATTGTCAATGTGAATGTAAATGTGATTAATTTTCAATACGGATCACACCAGCACCCTGATCTAAAATGAATGAGAGCGTTTTATTCTGGTTTTGTCCCTTTTATCTCGAAGTATGTATTCCCACCCCCCATTTTTTTTGAAAAAGTCGAAATGAAAAATTATTGACAATTTGGCTCGAAATTCAGCTATTTTTGCGTTTATTTTGCTTCTCGTGCCACATTCGAAAGCTGGTCAACGCTCCCGTTCTTTGTTCATGGGTTTCATTGTCACCGTCAAAGCATAATGCTATGATATTCTTATTGAGCTTGTAAACTCGTGATTTTTCAGCAAAAGTGGCAAAAACAAAGATGGGGCAGGGGGAAAGTGATTGACGGGATATCCGATAAAACTGTATACTACAAGCAAGTGTCGCATACTAAGAAACTAGCAAACACTCCCAGATTGGCATAGCCTTGAAAACAGAAATTCTGAGAAAACACCCCAGCATTAAGGGTGCACTCCACACTTGCCACGGTTTCGCACGAAGTGGCCCCTCCCTAATTTCATAATAAGGAAGGTCGCCTGTATTTGACAGCATGGTAATTCTTCTTCCCTTTCTACTAACTGATATCTATAGTATCACCTTGCTGGACGTAACCATTGCTTCAAACGGGGATATAACAATTGCTTACCGATCGCACCTACTCGCCACTACAGAGTTAATCGTTTCTGGAATTGAATATCTGGCAGGCCAAAATCCTCACTTTTTCGGGAAACGAAAATGATGATTCCTTTATGGCGATAAAATTTTACAAAAAACGAGTAGGTCGACCCCTGTTCTTTTCGTCTTTTTAAAATGCCCGTTGGACGGAGAAACGTTCACAAGTCTAACAAAGAAAAGCATTTCGTTTGTTTTCTCTGGATGGTGGGTCGAATTTGACACATTTACGTACATTTTATGGAGTTTTTCAGAAAAGTTGAAGAAGGTTTAAGGTGGATTGCACGTCTTTCTTTATCAATTTCAATAGCTCACCTGTCTTCTGGAATAATGGCATGAGTGTACGCATTCGGAAAATATATATTTTTACAGAGGTTTTGTTAAAGATTTTACATATATTTAAGGCCGAATACCCGAACCCATGTATATTTTTAACGACACATCATTTAGGTGTGGAATGCACCCTTTGGCGTAGGCAATGGCATGGGCAATGAAGGGACCTATCCCGGTTGGGGTATCTTAGTGGAGCTTTCGTGGGAATATATTTGCCTTCGGGGAAAACCCTTGTTCTATTTATAGATCACTCGGGAGTAGTAGAGAAAGAGAAGTTTCGGAGGTGCAATGGAGTGCGTTTGGAGGATGTAAGGGCGTTGTTCGAACTGGCTACCTGGTAGAGTTACCTCTGTGTGTGTGTGGTGGGGGTGGTGTTGATGGTGTGGTGCGTGTGTTTGCGGTGGTGTGTGTGGTGGTGGTGGTGGTGTTGGTGTAGTGTGTGTGGTTGTGGTGGTGGTGGTGGTGGTAGTGGTGGTGGTGGTGTCTGTACATATAGGGATTAACACGTGTCCCTCATCTGTCCATGAGTAAGTAAGCGAGTGAGTGAGTGAGCGAATGAGTGAGTGAGTGAGTGAGTGAGAGGGAGAGAGGGAGTGAGTGAGTGAGTGGACATAAAGATCGGGTGTGCACCATTAGCCTCAGTTTGTGTGCATCCCTTGCGTCTTAATATCATGATACCGATGAGAGAACAACAAGGATGACAGGTCAATCATTTTATTCTCCCCTCCAGTACATCATACCCACGCTGAGGGAGCCGCGTTGGGTATGTTTACAATTATCGTATGCTCTTGTCCAATCAGAAGCCTCCATTTCAGAAAGTTTAATCTTCGGTCATCTTCGCTCCGGTCCGTTTGTCCTGAGCGTCTTCCGACAGCCCAGGATACTGGAGCTCCAAGCCCTTACTTTTATCATTGGTAGGCAGGGAAGGGAGATTAAAGGTCTCCTAGACACTGAGATAAATCTCCATCGGTCCTTCAATTCGGGGCGGTGGATCGACATCATTGGGTTCTTCATTTGGAAGATGCATCTCCAATAGAACTGAAATATCCGGTCTCGAGAGGGGCGAGCGTGATTCGTGGATGACACTTTGGTGACGTCTGAATTGACTGGGATGATTTAAGACTATATCATGCTCTGTACATGTATGCGTGGGTACTTCGTGCCGTACACGTGTGTGACGACGTAAACTGTTCAGGCGATAAAAGTGCTTTGAGCTAGTCGTAAACGTGAACATCGTTGTAGAGTGTTTGCTGAATGGAACGTCAACTGTGCACGTCTTTAGGATATGCTTGCATTTATGAACAGTAACGCCCGCCAACGCCTAACTTAACGCTTCAACGCCCTGATGAAATAGCTCAGAAGCTCTGATATTCTATGGAATTGCCACTAATTCATCGAAATGCAGTGACGCCCGTCAACGCCAGTCGTTACGCCTTAACGCCCGTCTCAACGCCTTAATACCCTATCTTTACGCCTTAACGCCCGTCACAACGCCTTAACGCTCACTCTCAACAACTTAACTCCTTATCTTTACGCCTTAACGCCCTATCGTAACGCCGTTACACATTGTCAACCATCCAATCACACGCACATATTTTGACCATTGGCTCCTGACCTTGATAGAAGTGACATTCACCACTGGACATCGCCGGAATTGACGTCATCGCGTGCGCAAGAGCTCCGAGGTGCGGCGCGCGCGATGACGTTACTTCCGAGCTCCGACTCCAAGAGCTCCGAACTCCGACTCCAAGAGCTCGGAGCTCTTATGCATGCGATGACGTCACTTTAGGCGACGTCCAGTGGTGACGTCACTTTCACCAAGGGAACTGGTAAATATATGTACATGTGATTGGATGGTTGACAATGTGTAACGGCGTTACGATAGGACGTTAATGAGTTAAGATAAAGCGTTAAGGCGTTCAGACAGGGCTTTGAGGCGTTACTGTAAAACTCGCCAAAAGGGTCACAGGGCAAATATACTGGGTATCTGCTTTCTCTACTACTAAGGGTGATGACGTCACACATGCGCAGAATGAGAAAAACGGACTAGACGCCAGTCCAATCCGACGCTACCTCAAGAGGACTTCAAAATAAAGTCTCACACATGCCAATCGGACCACTATGGGTCCATCTCGACCTCAAAACATTTATTCCCATGCACTTTTTCTACTGAGCATGCGCAGATAGACGATGGTCCCACCCCACACCCATCCCGTTGGACGCTTCCCCACGAGAGCTTCACACTGATACCTCCCACGACCCATTCAGATCATTATGGGTCCACCTCGACCCAAACACCCACTTCCAGTGCCTTTTCCCCACAATTCCGTCTGCTCATGCGCAGAATGTTGAAAGCGGAGTACTCAACAATCCAGTCGAATGGACCCCACGAGAGCTACACATCTCATACGGCCCACTCGGACCACTAGGGGGCCACTGAGATCCAAAAACGTCCCTTCTAATAAACTTTTTCTAATGCGCATGCGCAGAATGAGTCAGTCGAATCCCACACCCATCCAGTTAGACGCACCCCCACGAGTGCTTCACGGCGACACCTCACACGACCCAATAGGACCACTAGGGGTACATCTAGACCCCTAAAACGCCCACGTCATCGCTACTTGCCCAGAGCGCATGCGCACAGTAATTTTTCAAAAAAATCGTGTTCTTCAGTTCGAGATAAAGAAAACAAAGGACCACACCCTATCCCGCAAATGTCGATGCGTGGGCTTCCCATTAGGTTAAACATTGTCCTTCCCATACATGCATCAGATTCACAGTCTCTGGGTCTTATATATAGGGGCAGATATTTGACCTTTGACCCGGATGTGACCTTCGACCCAGATGTGACCTCTGACATTTGACCCGGACGTGAGGTAAGCTCCACGTGATCCGCAAGAAAACCTCACACTCACCCTCAATCGGAGGGAATTTGCTGTCTTCCTACTACTCATCATATAAACGATCTCACACAAATGAAGTAATGCTTTGTGCTGACGGTGGTCGGTTGTCGGTGTGTCCCCACCACATATAAAATTACTTAAATCGTAAATATGAAATACGCCATGTTTGTGGTAGTCGGTTGTCGATGTAGACATCATCATAAAGGACCTTTCACGAACTTACACGAATGATGTAATGATTGTGCTGACGGTGTTCGGTTGTCGGTGTGGAAACCGCAATATAAAAAATTATCTGAACAGTACGTACGCAATCGCAAACCTCGCAGCGCCTCCAGGTATGCAACCGTGACAGGTAATCAATCCAACAGATGAAAGAAAAATGGCCTCGCAAAGGACAACGCAAACTAAAACATTCAAACTAAACATTCATGTATTCATATATGGCTTCTGATGGTTGATGGTCGTCGGTGGTGGCTCCAGATAAAAGTATAGAAACTACACGAAAACAAACGCCGTGAATAACAAGTAATTGTGGAGGATGAATTATCAACGCAGGATAAAATGACGCACAAGCATATTAAGAGCCTTAACATTGACATGTGCATAAATTAAGATTAAGTACACGTAGAAATGCATGAAGACGTGAAATGTCAAATTGATACCCTGTACGGCCTATTAGGATCAAGATTTGTCCTTCCATCGCTAAAACAGGCTCCTGCGCACCTACAAAAGGCCCACTTTCTATATTTCGACCAGACTGCAAATGCGCAGAATAATGAAACCGGATTACACACCCATCCAATCCGACGCTACCCCAAGAGAGCTTCAAAATAAGACATCACCCGGCCCAATCGGACCAATATTGGTCCATCTCGACCCCAAAACATCCATTCAAATGCCCTTTTCTCACAATTCCCTGTCTGTGGATGCGCAGAATGATGAAAACGGGCGACACACTAGTCCAGTCGGACGGTCCCGCACAAATTCTTCACTTTTACACCTCAAAGGGCCCAATCGTACCAGTACTATTCCACCTAGACCCCAAAACGTCCATTCGGAAAAACTTTTTCTACTGCGCATGCGCAGATAAATGATATTTTCACCCCACATCCATCCCATTGGATGACCCTCACGAGTGCTTCACTATGACACCTCACACGACATAATCGAACCCCTATGTGTCCATCTAGATCCCCAAACGTCCACCACGATCTGCCTGCGTATTGCGCATGCGTCATGAGAACTTTTCAACAAAATTCAACCCATGGCGTTGAGACCCCTCCCATCCTGATCTACGGCACGGGATGGAAGAAATAAAATACCACACTCCATACCGCAAAGAACAAGGAAGATATAACATATTATTATCCCACAAGCAAATTTGTATTCAATATCGGGATTGTGATTGGTTAAACGTATAAACCTACATACCCCGAGTGATGTCTTGCTACTCGAGTTATATAAAAGACAATTCACGTGCGATTGGAAACGAGGCTCTTGCTTCGAAAGTTCAGCTGACCATATCTCAATATTTATGGAATAACTTTCGGTCACTCGTCAAAATTTAATGGAATAAAGTCATACTGCATTATTTTCACTGAATTTTCCGACACAAAATGTATCATTTGTTCCAAAAATAAGTCGATTTCCGAACGAAAGCAGATCGAATGGATTGTGTTGTAGCGTGCCTTTCTCGCAGTGCCGTAGCAAAATGCGGCCAGTTTCGTAACCGAAATGGCCCGTTGGACTTGTCCGTTGTACCGTTGGTTATAAATGATAAACCTTTTTCAGTATTTTTACTATAAGATAAAAAGTCTTGAGGGGTAATAAATTCTTTATTCAATTTTTCCCCGGGTGTATGGACAGTTACGACCCTCCCTGAAACTCTTACACCTTCAGGGAGGGTCGTAACTTTCCATACACTCGCGGAAAAACCTGAATAACTAATAATACCCCGCATATACTATGGCCTATACTCATAACATAGCGCTTGGACCCACAAGTTATCTCCTCCAGGTATGGATGTATTGCTATGCACATCTCTCGCTACATATATATGGTACCTGTAAGCCTGATCCTCATTTCATCCTCCCTATACCCTATAACATTATTCCTCTTTTCCCTATACCTTTCCCGCCATTTTTCTTTATACTTATAACATTACTCCGCTTACAGTCTCATTTTACACCACAATTCCTCCCACACCCACAAATAATACTACAAAAATTTCGCCTTTATATACTACAGGTTTAACCCAGTTAGGTACAATAACCCTAAACGCAGCAGCAACCAATAGTACTGGACCATTGTTTTTCGCATATAGTACATACAGGTGAAAATATTAACCAAATTATTTTCAATATTAATTTTTCATTTCATATTCCTGTATTTCTCAGGTGAATTTGACTTCATATTGGGTTAATATCACCCCGGTTGTATTGTTTGACACGTGTAGGTCAATCTGACGCTACATTTGGGATCTTATACTTAACTGTCTTCAGCCCGATGACAGTCCCAATGACTAAAATAACGTACAAAATAAATGTATATATGATCATTTTTTCATAGTTCTTCTTTCAGTGTCTTCGTTGACTCCGAGCTGACAGGGGGTGAATTTTCATGACCATACTCTAAGCCATTGGGAAGAAATCCCTAAAAGACTGACAAAGGCTGGGAAATTTTGATTATTCAGATTTTCAGGTATTATAAATCTCCCTTAACATCTGTGTCTCTGCATCGCTCAGATCTGTATGTACTCTACAACAATCACGTTCTATTATGTCGCTTTATATTCATTTATGTTGTGTGTACTGTGTGATCTAACGTATTCGCAAACTGATGATTTATTGATCAGATTTTCTAGAAAAATAGTGAAATAAATAGCTAACGGTATACACCAGGTGGACTATATACCATTGTAGTATAATGGAAGGAATACCCAGTGTATACTACAGACCGGTAGTGTTTCTGGAATATGTGATTAATAAAGCAGCTACAAGGCTACAAAGCTACAAAATTGGTTGAATTTTTAAAAGCAAGCTCAATTTCCTAACAAAAGACCCAAACATCTCGAAATGGGATAAGAATCAACAAAATTCACAACAGAACCATTTGTGCGCTTTACTTGTGTTTCGATAGTATGACAGGACTGACCAAAAGTTGGCATTTCAGATTTGACGATTGCTCCCGAGAAAAAATATTCCTCTGGAATCCCCCAAAATTTACTCTTAGTCATTTTCAACAAACTGGTTAATAAATGAACCTCCAATAATATTCCCTACCTCCATCCCGATTCCCCGCTCCCACCTCCTATTGGAAATATGAGTGAAAAGGCTCAGTTAATCTGTTATACCGCTAAGATTTTCTGAGAAAGTATGGTTCCCCCCGTTTTTATTACACATTCAACAAGAACTATATGTGTTTAGTATTATACAGCAAAATATGGGAACTTGACCGCAGGAAGTTTGATTTATTGAACATCAAGCAAAAAAAAAAAAAAAAATGAAAGTGCTGATTGTACTGATATCGGGTTTCCATCGATCCATAAACTTATAAAAGGTATGCATACCTAGATCTGACCTCTTCTGCATTGCTATAAAGCCTATAATTGCTTGTAACATTTGTAATGCAATTATTTAAAAATTCACAGATCCCACGCAGCAGGAACCTGGTTAGTCTGCACGATATTTTATAATACTGATTTATATTGAATGTAATTACATTCAATAGAAATCAGTATAATAAAATATCTTGAAGGGATTGCATGTCGAACTAGAGTCTGGCCAACTATGCTTGATGAATCTGTCTATTTACTAAATGTTAGTCAATACTCTATCTATGCTGACCAAAAGAAACACTCATTCTGAGGAGTATGTATTCATATATTCAAAGGCCAAATTTCAAGATTTTGAATCTGGCATCTACATTATACCTGATATCAAGTAATATAAGCAAGATAATGAACTCCAAGATTTTCATCTCCAAGATCTTCAACTCCAAGACTTTCAACTCTAATATATTTAACTCCCAAGATTTCACAACTCAAGACAAATGTAAATTTGAGAACAAACGTCTCAATTAAAATAGAGATGGAACAAGATGTGTAGGACGTGCAGTTTCCAAATAATTATTCAAAAAGGGCATGCACCCTCGGCTCAGAAGAAATGATCAATTCAAACCTAGGAATCTAGGAAACAAGAATCTGTTCATTCTTCTCGAAGTAAATCACAATACCTCAGTCATCAGCAATACAGGAAGTCTCACAGAAAGATTCTTAAAAATTATTCGATAAACAACAACAACAACTCGTCTTGCGATATAATTCCCTGGAAAAGTTGATTATGGCACGCCTAGACTGTAATTTTATGATATAATTGATATAATGGCTATAGTCGGTATACAATTTGTGATAAGTATATGCATTAAAGAATTCTGAATACCGTATCTTAAATTCAGTAGTCAGAATAAAGAAATCTACGTTTATCTCTAAGTGTAAAAGAAGTTGGAAAATATGGCGGCATCTCGATGGAATTTATACCCTGTATCCAGGTCACACAATAACTTCAAGAACTCGTTCTCCGTTTTCCCGCTCGCCGTTTGGACCAGTATTGGACGACTTGGGGAATAGGGTACGAAGATTCACCGCCGAAGATAAGTAAGACATACAAAACATATTCCCATTTAAATTTGGCCTGAAGATATTGGTAGGACAATAAAATCACTAAGTTTCACTTGGGGTATCACGATCTCTATAGTTCAGAAAACTTGGTGTGGATAATTATCAGTTTTCGACTGTTCAAAAACACGATCGATCTCGAGATAAATGTAGATTTCATTATGCACGGCCGAATCACTGAGGCAATGTGCAGTGGTTATGTAAAGGTCACGCAAGTGTAGTGCAAACGTTAAAATCGACAGACCGCTGACATAATACGGGGTGACTAGTCAACCCAACAAATATCAAATTTCCCGATGTATTCAGTGTTTTTTTTAAGAGGTATACATGCCTTTGGCTGCCATATTTTTTAACGAATATGATGATTTTCATGGATCATGTTCTCTTAACCTGATGATAAAATACTGAAATTAAAAAAAAAATCTACCTCTAGAGATGAACGTCCTCTACTGCCTTACCTTATTTTTTAGGACGAGATAAGTCATACACATGTCGCTGATATAGATGCAAATACACGTAGGCACCAACCTGAAAACCTATAGTGGCGTTCTTTGAGGTAGAACAAACTAAACTAGATTTTTCACTAACATGACTTGGGGAACTAAATATTGAGAGAAATTTTCCAGAGAAATTAATATAATCCTCAAGGCGTTTTAACCATCCAGTTCCTTACTTCGCAAGCTGCTGATGTACACACTCCTTATATGAAAACTCGAGATTATGAATCTCATTAATGTTTTTCTTTCGTGGATTTCCGTTTCGCGAATTCGCCTACTACAGTGTATTATGTCGACACCTAATTATTCAAGTTGGTTTCACTGCAAAAAAGGTACTTGACAGATTTCAGACACGGCGCACTGCGCAGTAGTCCAGCTATCAGTGTGCATGTGTATGTATACCGGAAGACTGCTAGTATTATAGAAAAGCTATCTTCACACGCATTGACCTTTGACCCAGCGCATTCGCGCATCAAATATCAGAAACTCCATGCGCAAGTTCAAATGTCACGAGACCGGAAGTGACCTACACACAGATCTATGGCAAATGCGCGTTAAGTTTACCTTTCTCTATGTCGAAATATCTCAGAGCTTGCCACCACAGGCGGGCTTCCTTATTGGACACCCCAGGCGGGATATATGTTGGCATTGTGGGAAGTTGATGCTGAGTCGACATCGGGCCTTACAGAATAGTCTTCTGTGTTAAATGCCGTCATTTTCATCTGACGACGATACAGCTCACCGATCCCCAGTGTACGAGTTGGCACAACGACACAGCTCACCAATTACCAATATACCAGTTGTCAGAGCATTTTCATCATAGCTCTCTAGATTTGTATCTAATACCGCTTATGCCGGTGCTAGGGGCCGTGTGGTCATGTCATCCAAGTTGCCACATGAAAAGGTACAATAAAAGCGTACCTGAGATACAACACATATCACGAATCGTTAGATTCTTGGTATGTGCTTTAGAATAGGTTAACCAGAGGACTATACTATGAAGTCATGAGGCTCTGTCAGTATGTCGGCACCTCTTCCCACTTCCCTTATATGTGATGTAATCCTTATTGTGCACATACATATAGTCCACAGACCATGTTAAACTTGGAAGGATTAGTGGGTTGCCCAGTAGGGTGGGTTGCCCAATAACACGAGACATGCCCAATGACTCGATACTGATTGTTGCAGTAGGGGCGAGTCTGCGATTGTCGGGAGTGCATATGCGCAACCGGAGGTGGGAGGTTTCATCAAGAACGAGAGGAGTGAGGGACATGGGGTTCTACTGAACACGACTCCTGGACCCAGGCATGCGCCATAGGATATGGTGGGCTGGGATGCTTATGTGTAACCGGGGGTGGGACGCTTCACCGCGAACAAAGAAGTGAGAGACATTGAAGTTACATTCAACGAGACCCCGGGACCCAGGCAAGCCCCATGGGCTATGGTGCTACCGGACGCTCTACCGAGACGGAGATATAGGGATATCACAGTTTACCGGGAACGCCATGTCAAAACATTCTGGGACGTTGAATGATGCGAACTTGTGTGGAGGGTCCAGGGAACGATGGTTTGAGCGACTATAGACGAATGAGGTATCGTCTTGAAACCCGCGCACTGTACCCATACGGCGTCGGGAGAGGGACGGTCAGTACCACGTGACTGTGACATCATCAGTAGCAGAAAACCAACACAGAGTTGCCCGGGTGGGTGAAAGTACACCCGTATGCACTAACTGATAGAGTGGGCATGTTGGGGGTTGAGGAGCTCCTGACTGGCTAGGGTCCGGCGAAACGCGCATGCGCACAGAGAAAGTAGTAAATAAAGGACACGATCGGGTGCACAAGAGAGTTTTTGGAGCTGAAAGGGCCATACTGGATCAAGATATAAGAGTCGAGTCCGTCAGTCATTATTCAGCCGTCGTCCGTTAAAGAATTTCCGCGTCCATAATCCAAAGACTTAATTCATATAATAGTATTAGCACCAAATTAATAGAATGAATTACAGTATACAAAAAAATAGGCTAGTTTCCTGCAAGAGAGAAGCGGTCAACAGTTTGCAATGATGCCGTCAAGACCTCATGATGTTAAAAAAATATCAAATCCGTATCGCTGATCAGTAGTCTTAATCCATAGGATTTTCGTTGTTAAGTCGTTATGTAGAATATGATGTATATTAGTCACGCTTTGATTGTGACTATTCATATGAACACCATGAGGATATTGTAATACATGAGTTCATACGGCCCCTAGCCTCGGGATAAGCGAAATTAGACACAAGTTACGAAACGTAACGCCACAGACTGTTGCATGCTACGCTCTAATTTTGCTATCAGCATGCCAAATTAGAGGAAATTTTGAGTGGAGGCGCTTGGTGGTATAGCCCTCTTTTATGAGTTTCTGCAATAATATTTTGCTAAGTTGATTAAAATCGTCACATTTAACATTTAATGTGTCGTGCAAAATAATGTTATGGTAGAGTTTTAAAACCACAGCAACACCGTTTGAAAGAAAAAGAATTGTACGTAATGCGAACATCTCTGTCGCACAGGAAGGTTGAAACTGAAAAGGGACAGTAAATGTTTTCGGACTGTTTTCTTACGGTTTGGGAAGAATAAATTGAAGGCATGGGCTGACGTACTGTCCGGTTAGGGTCGAGTAGTACCGGTGTGGAGGCTAAGAATGCCCGGTGGCTAAGAGTGTCCGGATCCTATCTTCTAAACTAGGTAGGACATTTTTCTCTACATTGAGGACAAGCGTCCGTCCTTGGTTTTCTAATATACGGAGAGACCTGTCACTCGAAAACACGGAATTTACACTCTTCCTCTGTTGCAACCCCTTTGGCGTTCAGCTAACTTAACACTTTTTATGCTCGGACTACACAGACAGGATGTAGTGTGAGATCACTTTTTCTATTCAGTGAACAACAACGTGCGAACACATGAGAACAACAACAAAGTTGGACAAGAAAGCACCCTGAATGTTGAAATGGTGCTCGACCCAGACGTACACCAGCAAATCTCGATCTTCGGACTGGGTACTCGTCAAACATCTGCGCGATAGTGGGTTGGTTCAGTCCACGACAACGATGGAAAAAAAATAGAACAGACAGTACCGTCCGCACACACTACAGCTGAGGCCCTGAGGTTTGGCTGTTCCAACACCAGGTATTTGTGGCTTCGCCCAGAAAGGCGGTCAGTTGTGGATGGATGGTATTCGCCCTGCTCCTATGGGGTACCCACCGTCTAACGGGATGATATCTCGAACAAACACCCCTTGAAAAGGGTCCGTGTCACGGATCGTTCTCGAGGAGGGCTCAGATCTGGTATGTGTCCGTGTTAGGCGGAATAGTCGCAGAGAACGTTTTGGCTCTTGTCCGCTTGTTAAGAGGTTATTTTAAGCTGTAGATTACCCAAATAGAGTGTTAGCCTTTGATGTGAAATCTTTGGTGTTAATACATTTGTACATTGAGCTAAGAATAATGCATTGAATTTTACGAGCAACCAGTCGTCGACAGTTTAACAGGCGTTTTCTTGCGTCTCCGTTACCAGCCACATTATCACCACACACCATATTCACATGAAGTGTGATGCATGGACACTTGGTTATGTTTGCCTGACTTCAGACCATCCTGAGTAAATTCCAAATGACGGCCATTCCTCCATTTTTTTAAACAAATTTGAGTTTTCAAATGTGAAGATTCTGCCAGTGTATGACATTCTAACCAGTTTTATGAAGAAAATGAGATTTGGGAATTTTTGTGCAAACTAGGCAAAACATTGACAAAAAGGAATCAGAATATATCAGAATGACGTCACTGTGATGTCATGAATACCTTAGCCAGGTGAATTCGAATTAATTGTACCGAAAGAGCATGGTATTGGTTTATCGTGTCATAAATTCCAGTTCGTTACACGCAAAGTTAAGGAAAATATAAGGCTCAACCCCTCCTGTAGGAAATGATAAAATTCACCAAGACCACATATTTTTGACCCAGCCTATATCTTTGTTTCACCAGTGTTCCACTGGCAAACAAGCAGATATCGGAAAGACATGGAATAAGCTACCCAAAACTGAAAATCCACAAAATGCCCAAGGGGCTAGAGGGTTTCGACTATTGGCCCATGGCCTAAACGGACTTTCATGGTAATCCACCGAGAGAAGTTTTGAAAGACCGTCGCGCTCCCAATTGTGCCTCAATGTAGAGAAAGTGACGATAGCCTACATGTATCTAACGAAGACAAAGTTAGGTCACTATATATCGCTATAAATGGCGAACGTTCAGATGTTCAATATCTTCACATACTCCGGAATCTACGGTGCCCAGAATTAACGGGAGTATAGCTAGTATTATTTTATTGATTAACATCAAAATGCATGTTAAAACACTAAATATAATTACAGTTTATTCTCAAGGTCAGGAAAATATTCAAAGTATTGGTTATGAAGATCAGTCATTCGTCCAGATATAAAGTTCAGTGTTACGCTCGATCATTTAACAATCATATAACAAGCGTGCAAATGAGTAAGTACTGGCTTGAAACAACAATTGACAAAAATACACTTGATAATGTCTTACACATGCGCATATACAACGAAATGCACAAGCTAGAAAGCTGGAAAAATATATATGTATATAAACATTAATTATTCATGTATATCTGCTTTGTATATTTAAAATATTTTCCAGTATGGTTCATATACGACGAACGAAAAGAATACGAGAAAGGCGACAGGAATATGATCCGATTTCATCCAATTTGCTGTGCTATTGTTTGTTGTGTCAGTAGTACCGGACCTCGAAACAGTAACACGAAAACCGT
This sequence comes from Hanleya hanleyi, assembly GCA_036873755.1. Classification (NCBI taxonomy): domain Eukaryota; kingdom Metazoa; phylum Mollusca; class Polyplacophora; order Lepidopleurida; family Hanleyidae; genus Hanleya; species Hanleya hanleyi. Next base: position 7,135 of record JAVTVY010021357.1, on the reverse strand, counting down.
TTCTCTTTTCAGGATTTTGTAGAGTGGACTCGTCTGTCATACCGGAATCTGGCGAGAGAGACCCATCTACTTTACCACATTCTGGACCGGATGTTCCACCTTCCGGTATTGCGCATTCGCTGTCATAACTTCCGGTGTTGTTAGCACATGCCAGATCGCTTGGCGTAAGGTCAGATACTTTAGTAGATCCTGGTAAATTAGAACACTTTATTCTCTTCAGCGAGTCCTGAAGAAAGACCTTCGTTACAGGCTGCAACATCCAATAAATATTACAGTCGCATACAAGTTTATTCAGATAGAAGCTGAACGAATTGGAGGCCACTCTTGCCTTGATAACATCAAGGGTTCCACACTCGAGCTTCTCAATAAAACTCGAATAAATATTAACATCCTTTATCGATGATTCCGCGAACACCCCACTACGGATTATTGCAACAGTATTCATGTAAAAGTTGAATGTCGACACCTGGTGGATTTCATAAAAAGCAAGGGGCTTAACTTCGGTGATGTTCAGTTTGTACAACGATATGTGTTGAATTTCACTCATATTGTAGAAGGCGTAACTGCTGAGCTCCATGATCGACGAGGCATAAATGGAAATATGTGAAACATTCCTGATATCACTGAATGCATAATTTTCAATGCTATCAATGTTCGATGAATAAATGGTCAACCTCTCCAAGTTACGAAGACCCTTGAATGCGCATGCTCTGATGTTGCCAATCTTGCTGCTATAAATTGTCACACTTTGAAGATATGGGACGTCTCGAAAGGCCAATGGCGGGATCTCACTCAATTTCATATTATACATGGTGATTTCCGAGGTCCTGACCGGAAATGAGATGGGAAACTCTGACATATCATTGCAGTTAACAGAAGAAAGGAAGTTTGGGCGGTCACTCGTATAGCAGTAACATCCGCTTGGACATGCGCATTCCATACCACCTAGGAAGGCCAGCAAACATAAAAATGCCGCAGCGTTTAGAGCCATTTCTCAACCTGGAAAAGGACAGAACAATCAAAACAACGACTGTGACTATAACATAATACCGGCAATTTCAAACAATAAAGAAACGCTCACATTTACTGATTATTCAGACGGCTCATTGTCAAACTTGAAAGCAGTCATGATTGCAACACAACGATGGCATTAAACAACAAGTATAGTGCACACCATACAACAGTATGACCTATTGTAAATTGAGCCCAGTAATTAGTGCTGAACAAGGAAGTTCAAAGAAAATGCCACACATGGGTTCTAAAGCGGTAACGCAGAAATTACAACTCAGGGGCGCCATCCCAGGTAGCTCACATATAACGGAACAACGTTAATCAAGTGTCACATAAACGTTGTATATCAGTCATGTTCCTCATTGCATTGCCGTTGAACAGACCTCATGATTAGCACTCAGGCGACGGTACGACAAAATGTCGTGGTAAACGCGTGTGTTTGATAAGATTTGCTTTGTATTAGAGAGAGAGAGAATAAATTATGGTTTAACGTCGCGTTCAGCAATATTTCAGCTATATAGCGACGATCAAACAACATTCTAAGTATTCCAAAAAACAACAAGTTAATAACCAACACAACACAATAAAAAACAGGTACATACGTTAAAATTAATATAACAAACGGATTTCTCTCAAATAACCAAAAATCTTGGTATGTACTCTTAAGTTATCACGACGATGTATCCACAAAATGCAAAATGTGTTTTATACCCATGCTCGATTATCGTTTATATTCTGGTATACTGAATTGAAAGAAAATAAAATCAAATACAGTAATAAAAACTCTTCTTTCTGCGCATATGTACTTACTTTTGCTACTTGCTGCGGCAACTTCAGAATTACTGCCGTACAACTTTTCAAACTTCGACGTCTCACTCCATCCACCGATATATAAGTACTGCTATAAAGGATGTACTGCTCTCAACTATGTTGGCGTCATAAGTATCAGCATCCTGTTGTTCAACATATCGTTGTTATCTGGTATGGCTTGATATCCTTTTAGGAGTCCTATGTCTTGTCCTATATGAAGCATATCCCTGTATACCAGTCTATCAGTGTCAGGTTACACTGTGAGGTATTACATCGCCACAAACGGACATCTTTAACTCAAATTCAAATGCCTTTATTAAGCATCATGGTGATACATGTATTTTGTGAGTTTCTTCTTTAGTTTCTTTCGAATGCCGTCGTCAATCAACTTCAAATGTCTAGGGAAAGACACCTATTGTTTTTCAGCTCTGCCGGTAACTGGGAACTTTTTTTGTGGACAATTTTCCTGATATGCAGATTATCTGTTTGAAAATTGTGTCCGTCCGATAGTTTTTAAATACCATTGTCAATCAAATTTGTTGTGCATATTGCTCCTGTCTAGGGGAAGATAGCTGCGATTTTCAGATCTGACTAAGACAGGGAACTCGCTTTTCCTCACAGGTGCCAGTAAATATGCTAATTTATCATTTGAACTGTCAATCTGGAGGGTCTAAATAATGACTGACCATTGGTTCACTGTATAATCTCTATACTGATTGCGTATTCTCATTTGCATCTGTAGCATATTCAGTGATTGGTTCACAGCCAATCGGTTCATTAATACTCATTCTTTCTTGTACTGTCCTGTACTATGGCCATATAAGGAATGCAGCGGATCTGTGGAGCATACATATACTTCTACCAAATAGATGACTGAACGTTTACCAAGACAGGGGTCATACAGATATTAAAATTTCCGACAAGTTGAGATATGAATGTTTAACATATCAGAAAAAAAACCAAGATGGCGGCAGTGGCCATACACGGGTTTTTATCGGTGCTCACTTTCTACCTTCTTGCTTTGAGATGTCTCCCATTAGAAACTCTCCCAGTTGCCGAATCAGTTTTACATGGGGATCCACTATCTAACCTGCCAAAATATACAGCTGAAGGTATGCACAAAAATTTAACACGGAGAAATGTAAGCTCCTGCGAGTGACGAGGAAACGTAAGGTAACTCAATTTACTTATTTTATGAACGATACCGAAATTGAAACTGTACAGTCAATGAATGATCTGGGGGTTATTGTCAGCTCAAATCTCGCCTGGTCACAACAAACAAACGTTATTGTTTCCAAGGCAAATCGCATGCTCGGCCTTGTAAAGAGAACTTGTGGGTCCGTAACTTCTGTGAAGACCAAACGTTTGTTGTATATATCTATTGTACGTAGCATTTTAGAATATTCGACTGTATCCTGGAGTGTGCCAAACAAAAAATTACTCATGCAATTAGAAGGAGTTCAGAGGCGCGCCACCAAATACATCCTGGGTTATAAAGAGAGTCGTGATATATCATACAAAGAACGCTTAGAGAGCCTACATCTGCTCCCCTTATCATATAGAAGGGAAATGAACGATATTGTATTCTTGGCAAAATGTATGACAGGCGCAGTCGAAGTAGATTTTAACAAGTACATTTCATTTAATCCTCTATACAATCTTAAGATCAGAATGCCACGTTTTAAAACTGAACTTTATAGACATTCTTTTTTTAATAGGATTTACTACACGTGGAATTGTATTCCCACGGCAATTTTATCACAATTCGCAAACAAATTTTTTAAAACTGTTATTACTCAATATTATTCTCGTATTTTAGACTCCAAATTCATTGCAGATAACTCGTGTTCATGGGTATCGCACTGCCATTGTGCAAGATGCCGTTTAAACTGATTAATGCATTTTGTTTGTTTTTTGTTTTTTTTTTTTAAAGTGTATTACAATATATATATATATATTTTTATTTTTAAATTATTATTATGATTTTTTTATATTTCATTTCTTTATAATTTTTTATATATGTACAATCACCGCGCACTTCGTGAATCCTTTTGGATCAAAACACTTCAAACACGGCAACCCTTTGGTATGAACATAGACCCAGGTAAAGTTGCTAACAAAGAGTTTATTCCCTTCGTTCTCCAATATAGCCGTAGGAATGTTGAAGCGGCCCGTATACTGAAGGAGGAATATGAAACACTCCAAACAAAACTCCGCTTGCCATTTAATCTGAGACCTATCATAGCGTACTCAAAAAATCGGAGTTTACGCGATTTATTGGTAAGGAGTAAACTTCATCCGATAACGTTATCATTATCACGTGAAATTCTACATGGCATAAGCTAATATATAGCGGCCCCATTTGAACCCTATACGAAACTTGTCTCTAGGAACATTTTTAAGATAAGAGATTTATAAATCCCTGTGCCCGTGCCTTCCACTTTTGAAAAATATATATATATTTTTTTATTTTTTTATTTTTTCATTTTTTTCATTTTTTTATATTTTATTTTATTCTATTTTTTTTTTTTTTTTTTTTAATTTATTTATTTATTTATATATTTTTTTTTAACTTCAATTCCTTGTCATTATATTATACTGATGCTTTTATGTAAATATTTATAGTGGCGTTTTTATGTGTATATATTGTTATCGGGGGCCACAATTATAGGTGCTAGTCACCTGTGTGACCTTCCTGACGAATGTCAAAGACGAATAAACAAAAAAACAAAACAATAAAGTTTTACCTTCTCCTTATACCCAATTTGGGTTAAAAATCTCAAGTCTTACCAAATTTGGTATATGACTAACATGTCTCAATATGATGCTTGTGAATGCAATTTATATATCCACAGGTGACGCTAGCTGGGGGCCACATGGAATTTCCTTTTCGACAATAAGATAATATGGCATTCCATCCACATATGTTGCACATATGTGGCACCACCTGGGTCAATTTTAAATGTCGTTTCCACATGAAAAATAAAACAATAGAACGACTGTATATACCAAATTTGCCATACGATGTTGCTTGGTATTTCGTTCCGACAACACCCATAGGTGCGCTACCTGAAGGCCAGTAAAACAATAATTCGTCCTGACTGGAATCTCGTACCATCCATATATTCTCATATGTGGCGCCATCTGAAGTTAAGAATGCACTAATAGATTCTCTCCACATTTGGTATGTGGATACCTTGCCACAATATGTCGCTTGATGTGGTGTTCCATCGACATTGATTACACCCATCAACAGGTCCCACCCACATTTTAACGCCACAAATTAGAATGATGTAATAAATCATTGGGTATATGCATACCTTGCCAAAATATATTGCTTGTATGTACTATTTTTAGAAATATTGAATGTTTCTTTCACTCCGATCGTATTTGACTGACTGTAACTAGTTTGCGACGGAAGAGGTGCGAAATGCATTTCCTGGCTCATTGAGCTGTGTTAGATTCGCTGAATCCAGGATTATATTGGTAATTGGTGAGCTATGTCGCTGTGACAACTCGTACACTGGGGATTGGTGAACTGTATCGTCTTCAGATGAAAATGACGGCATTTAACACAAAAGACTAGTGTGTAAGGCCCGATGTCGACCCAGCATCAACTTCCCACAATGCCAACATATATCAAAGACCAAAAGATCTGTACAGGGGCGGGCCTCTGGGACGAAACGTCCACCGGCAGAATCTCGACATATACAGGTAAACATTACAACAAATATAAGGAAAGTGAGAAGAGCTGCCGACATACTGACAGAGCCACATGACTTCACAGTATAGTCTTCTGGTTAACCTATTCTAAAGCACATACCAAGAATCTAAAGATTCGTGATATGTGTTATATCTCAGGCACGCTTTAAATCCCAACTGGTTACTTCAATTTCCAGCAAGTTTGATTGGATGACGGCAGCCATGTTATTTCACGCAGAAAATTTTCAAAGAAACTTTTGAGAGATCTCGGCTCATTGATCCTTTGTGCCAGGTTTCGCATCAACCGGTTTAGCGGTTTCAGAGGAGATGATCTTAGAAGGTTTGGGGTAAATCCAATATGGCCGCCAAACGGTTCCGCCAATTAACAGTTTTTTGCTTCCAGTGCAACAGACCATGTACTTTCCGACGTACCACAGTAGCCTAAAATTCTGTACCTATCAGGGTTCAAGAGAATAAGTCCTTGCAAAATAGATGAAGTTTTCCACAAAATCCAAATCCGTTACTTGAAAATCCGCCCGCATTGATTGGTCGAAGGCGGCTATATTGTTAAGCGAAGAAACTTTTCGAATAGAAGATTGAGAGAACTCGATCCATTGATCATCTGTACCAAGTTCCACATCGACTGGTTCAACGGTTTCAGAGGAGAAGATCTTCAAAGGTTTTGAGCTTAATCCAAGATGGCCGCCAAACAGAATCCTGAAAGTTTGGGCTTAATCCGTCAAACCGTTTTCGAGATATCACTGATACAAAACCATGTGGGAAGAGAAGAGTAATCTGAACGATTTTCAAGTTAAATGCAGCGTTAATTTGATCTACAAGTGTCAAACAAATAAAGCCAGAGTGATATTTGCCCAATTTAAAGTCAAATTCACCTGGAAAATACAGAAATACGAAATGAAAAATTAATATTGGAAATGATTTGTTTAATATTGTATAGGTACAACATAGGAAAAATACTGATCCAGTACTATTGCTTGACTCTTATAGATCAATTTGACGCTGCATAGAGTTCTTATACTTTTCTGAGTTAAGCCCGATTGACATTCTCATTGACTAAAATTACGTACAAAATAAAGGTGAATATGAATTTTTTCTTCATTTTTGTTATTTCAATATCGTCCTCGTGTCGATGTTGACAAGTGGGTGAATTTTCATGACCATACACTAAGCCATTGAGAAGAATCGCCAAAAATACTGCCAAAGGGTGGGAAACTTTGATTAATCAGATTTTCGGATATTCATCCCCATTAATGCAAATTTTACGGTCGCAAATATTGTTGGCTGACTAGTCGGATGTATGGATTAAATTGGATGTTATTATAATAACCTTCCCAAATATCCTAGTATGAAATTCTGTGGCATTACCGAAGAATAGCCTGGTAACAAGCTGACAAGCCCTTCATCTGCAAACTAACGGTTACCTTTACTTTGTTAAATCCGAATGACACGGTAGCATGTCGCAAATACAAGCCTATAATGAGACCCTGACCCCGAGATATATGTAATTGGTCAAACATCATGACTGGCTACCCGACCTTTTGCATGTAATGTCAAGTAAAACTCAGTTTCCCAATATTAAAAAAACTATTTT
>JAVTVY010021356.1:0-70969 GCA_036873755.1 Hanleya hanleyi | reverse complement strand
AAATACTTCTCGAGAATTCAAAAACACATTTTCAATTTTTTTTCCATTATACTGTAAATATTAAGGGGATGGACCGGTAACATACTTGGGTCATGGCAGCAAATTGGAATTCCTCGAGATGAAAAATAATTTTTGATGAACGATAGCTGTGAACATAGCCAATTTGCGGTACACCAGGTGGAAATTAATATACAATTTTACAACGAATAAAATGCTTTCATTCCCAGTAGAAGTGTGCGGGAGTTCATGTTTGTGAACACTATATCAATGTTTGGAAGGAGTATACGATAAACTGATAATGAAAAACAACCTACTTCATACGTCGACCGCCATTTTGGAAAGTTTTGACACGGCCGACAGGAACCAACAACAACGACATGAAATTTGTTTTTAAAATATTTTTCTCCAATGACATCTACATTATCATACATCAATGGAAAGCTTATGGCGCTAGCTGTCTGAATACATACCTGACTTGAAGGATCTACTATCTGATGTGGTGGAAATGATGAGAATATCATAGGCTATTGACGACAAATAAACCGAAGACATCGTGCACACATGTGGCGTTAGAATCCAAAATGATTGAAACGTTCCGCAGCGAATACTGCATTGAGTAAACATAGGTTAAAATAGTATCAAGTCACATTGTATGTATTTATCAGTTTATCGTGTTTCTATTTTTAAAATTGTGACTGCCTTTTGAGAAAATCAAGAACTATTTTTTTTCGTGTACAAGTCCTACCCGATCATCGACTTGCGGTGGCTATTGTTCTGCAGATGTCAAAACGTGGTGGGACGTTCGAAGAGGAAAACAACATGATTTGGTAAGCTCACGTGTGTTTTTCTGTTTTATGATATACCAGGGACGATGTAGAATATGTTTTTTCAACAGATCAGATACACATATTGTTGGAAATATAGCCTAAAGAAATGTTGGTGCAAGTGACGTCAAAGGAATTAACCCCCTGAGGACCACCATGGCCATGCGTTGTTTGTATGTACATTGTACCATACCACATAACTTTTGACATTTTCGACCGTATGATTTCCGACAATATATCCCATACAACGCTGACATAGTTGATAAACCCAATGAAAGTAATCTATTTCCAAATTCTGAAGTAAACCCATCCACTATTTACTGGTTTTTTCTGATTGTTACCCCTCAAGTTTTGGCCTAAGCCAGGGGTATTATCAAGTATGTGCGTCCGTCCGTCCGTATGAATTATGCAGATTCCGGTAATAAAACATGTTTAGGACTACACGTTATTATGTGATGTGACCCAAGCACTTCCATGAACACAACAATTTAGATTTATTCACACCTTCTGTCATGTACAAGACAACCATTCTATGTGCATTTCATATAAACATAACAAATTTGCATTTTTCCATTCTTTGCAGGATGAAATAATCACATCAGGGGAAGTAACTGTCAGTGCTGAGGACTTAACTTTGTGATGTATACTGTTGTTGAGAAGGGGTTAATCATGATTTGGCTGGAAGTAGTCCTTGGCAGCCATTACTATCAACTGTAGAGTACTGGCCAGAAGTACCTAAATTTCACCTGACTGTATATTTTCATGTGAAATAATTACAACTGTGTTTTCTGCAAATGAGACATGAATAACCCTTCTTTGAAATATTGTGAAGTAATCTTCTGCAGGAATTCAAAATTAAAGGTGAGTTGTGGTGCACACAAAATTGTCTATGTTGAACATTCATTTATACATAGTTATGCTTCAGATAACATTGTTTTCTTGTTGTATGCGTGTTCATCATTGTATATAGTCACATAATCTGAACTTTCAAGTTGGTCAACCAGTTATTTTTTCTTTTATTGTAATTTTACCACCAGCGTGTCTAAAATGGCAGCCATCTTGTCTGTCACCGGTCCATCCCCTTAAATTATAGGTACGTGAAGTGTCTTTTTTCGGATTTTTAGTGTTTTTCCCTTTTCCCGGTTCAAGAGTAGCCTTCACGGACATCACACACAGAGTTACTAGCGAGATATGCCCAGCATCAGATATCCTTTCAGCAGGAGCACTTGACTACACGTCCACACTAGCCGCCATCTTGAATCGCGAGTTACATGTACATATATTCCTAACACCAGCCCATGTGATGACCTAGTTTTAGCTTGACCGCTTCATTCATCAGAAACTAGACTCCGCATAGATACATGTACAGCCCCTAGAGCTATGGTAGGGCACCTCTTTACACATTTATAAGATGCCTCCTGAACTGTATTTCTCTGAACTGAGGTCAATCTTTGGAAGAGTGACCATACTTTAGTGCTTATCAATCTGCTATCTTGATGGAAACCAATTAACAGAATATTATTTAATACAGGTACCTGTCGGAAGAACAGCTTCAAGGCTAATGTTATTTATTTCCCGTGTAATCCGACGTTAAATAAAAATTCTTGTATTTTATCTGTTAAGGGATCAAGTACATGCCAAGTGACTATATATAGACCCGCAAAGCCTGTCAACCACTGATGAATAACTATTCTGGTTTGAGAAAGAATAAACAATTTGGAACTATTTTTATACGTGTACTTCGGACAACCTCACAACAGAAATTCTCTCAATCTCATAATAAAGGTGAGACAACTCACCTTTCTAAAAAGTGCAACTGTGGTACTCGTGTAACTGTGCGTCATGTTCAAGATAATGATGTGGATAATAAATTGTAATAAAGGTTTCTCCCATCATTGCACCCGTATTCTGTCTCGGATGATTCAAAGGTAGCTTTCTACAGTGGGAGAGGAATCTTCATTCTTCCTTTTGACGGCAGAGGTGACGTTAATGACGTCATACTTCGAACATCCCGCACAGTCTGTGGGACGTCGCATTCTCTCAGGGTGCTTTGCGCTACGCTGCATTTACCCCTGTCGAGGTCTCGCCATTTTTTCAGGATTCCTGTAAAAACCAAGAACTGCTCTATCTGACTGTTTTACCGATCGCAAAATGTTTTTTTTTAAATCTCGAAATACACTAAACAGTTATTCAGTGTCTTTCAAAACGAAAGTTTCATGCAGTTTGAAGGCAGCTTTTTGACAAATTACTCTAGAACTATATGTTGCAGAAATATATATAGGTGAGTATCGATTGATATCAATTCGCCCAGTTAGACGGTCGCCATGTTCGTTCACATCCTCTACCAGGGCGCTTTGCGCTGCGCTGCATTTACCAGTGTAGGGATCTCGCCATCTTTTGCAGGATTCCTGCAGAAACCAAGATCTGTTTTGTCTAACTGTTTTACCGATCGCAAAACGTATATTTATCTTGAAATATACTTAAGGGGTATTCAGTGTGTTACAAAACGTCAGTGTCACACAGTTTGAAGGTAGCTTTTTGTCAAATTATTCTAGAACTATATGTTGCGGAAATATGTATCGGTGAATGGCCGCTGATATTAATTCGCCCAGTTAGGCGGTTGTCATGTTCGTTTACTGTGACAACAGATAACCTTGAGTCAACTCCGGCAAAGTCTGCGAGACCCGTACAGCGCTAAATGAAGCGGCGCGAAGCAGAACTAATGAATGCTTGGTAGAGCTTGGTTCGTTCACTGTGGCAACAGATGGCCGCGGGTCTACTCCGGCACAGTCCGTGGATGCGCAAAGCAGAACGAAATGAATGCCCGGCAAGGCAGAGAATGGAACAGACTGTAACAATGTTGCGTTGTGACGTGGTTAATCGTTCCATACAAGTGTCACGAGTTTCGACATGCTTGTGGCGCTGTGCACTACAACTTGAATAACACTGAATGTTTTAAAAATTAAATTCGGGAAACAAGGAACAGGGTATAAATCTTATAAATTGGAAGATTATCGCGAATATGACATAAACATGCAAAAGTTCCACAGTTACACTTTAATAGGGAGCAGACACATCAAAATTTCAAACAATTTTGGCAGACCACTGTGACTTTATTATAAGTATATTCACGTTACCGGTATAGGCAATCTGATACGCTTATATACATGGTGGTAATATAGCGTCATCTTATCAGTGGGTTTTATCAAAACGAATAGTGATGAAATGTTCATTAATTGAAGCGATCAGTTAAATAATTTTGCTAAACAGTTAATAATCAACCGTACGGAATACCACATCAATCATGTCAATACTGATAGTTAGTAGTAGTCGACCCATTGCGGTGGTCTAATGGTTAGAGCGTCGGCCTCGTAAGGGGTAGGTACTGGGTTCGATGCCAGGTCGGGTCATACCTAAGACTTGAAAAATGAAACTTGTTGCTTCCTCGCTTACGCTCAGCATTAAGAGGATAGAACACGGACTGGTTGGCTCGGTGTCAGTATGTGACTGAGTGGGGTATCATGTCTGCCAACGGCATGATATTTCAGTGGGACAGCAATATAAAATGGCAGCAATAGATCTGCTATGTTATAAGTAGGTGAGTAGTAGTATAAGCGTATTACAGACCGCATTGACCCACTTTTTTGTTCCCCCCGGGTAAAATTTGTGGCGGAACTGTGGCGGGGTTTCCCAGTGGGGGATTCCCCAGTGGGGGTTTCCCAATGACGATCACGTGATCAAGGCATGTCTAGACTTGTTCTGGGTTGTACAGTTCTGCCATGCGGAGGATGGGTACTAGTATTTCGCTGACGTCCTAGTAATAAACATAATCTATAGGTGTTGTGGCGGCTGTGCCGCCATGTTGTACACCACAGCTTGGTACAGCATGGCGGATCAGGCCGCAGCTTGGTACAACATGGCGGATCAGGCCGCCATGTTGTACACCACAGCTTGGTACAACATGGCGGATCAGGAGCATTCATGAAGGAGCATCTAATGGGCTGGGTGTGGCATTGAACTATCGGCATTCTGCGCATGCGCGGTGGCCTAAGGGTATGGAAATAGCCGTGTTGGAGTTAGGGGAGCCCCTAATGGTCGAATGGGGTCGAGTGAGGTATCAAAGTGAAGCCTAGGTGAAGGGGTATTTCATGGCTGGGTGGGTGCATGTAAAATTTTTCCTGAAAAAAAAAATACGGAACACGGACTTTATCGAAAAACCTGGGAAAATGCCTATATGGGGTTGGGAGGGTATATAGGTCGCCGGGCTTAACGGGGCTCGCCTGTCTATAGAGTTATCTCCCCCTAGTTCCTGGGTGGGTGTATGTAAAAATTTTCCTGAAAAAAATACGGAACACGGACTTTATTCTAAATTACGGGAAAATGCCTATATGGGGTATGGGAGGTATAGGACCATCCTGGGAAACCTACTTCTCCACATTTGCGGTATAGGTTGTGGGGTCTCGTTTTCTTAGTCTCGTCAAGACAAACATGATAAGAAGTGTCCCGGAGCGAAACGGTGAAATTTTTGAAAAAAGTCACCGAGCCCCATATAGTCCCATACTGGGGTATAGGATCAATGTTTGTCCCCCTGGGAAACGTACTTCTATACATTTGCGGTAGAGTTGTGGGGTCTCGTTTTACTCGTCTCGTCATTTAGAACATGATAGGAAGTGTCCCCGTGCGAATCGGTGAAATTTTTGAAAAAGTACGATATAGCCCCATATAGTCCCATACTAGGGTACAGGATCAATGTTTGTCCCCCTGGGAAACGTACTTCTATACATTTGCGGTAGGGTTGTGGGGTCTCGTTTTACTCGTCTCGTTAGAACATGATAGGAAGTGTCCCCGTGCGAATCGGTGAAATTTTTGAAAAAAGTACGATATAGCCCCATATAGTCCCATACTGGGGTATAGGATCAATGTTTGTCCCCCTGGGAAACGTACTTCTATACATCTGCTGTAGGGTTGTGGGGTCTCGTTTTACTCGTCTCGTCATTTAGAACATGATAGGAAGTGTCCCCGTGCAAATCGGTGAAATTTTTGAAAATCGGTGAAATTTTTGAAAAAAGTCACCAAGGCCTGGGTAGTCCCATAGGCCTATACTGCATGGCTATGGGTGTATAGGGCCATACGGGGTGGACATGTTGGAGTCTAGGTGAGTCCCTGGTGGTCCAATGGGGTCGATTGAGGTCTTATTTTGAAGCTCCCGTGGAGGAGCACTTGACTACACTAATGGTTCGTCCGTGTTCAATAGTCTGCGCATGCGCAGACTGGCCCGTAGTATAGAAAGTAGGCATTTTGGGGGTATGTGGGTGTGTGTTACTGTTAGAGATGGGCTATTCACGGTTCGAATGGGTCGTGTGAGGTATCCATGTGAAGCCTAGGGAGCCTCTGATGGGCTGGGTGTGGGGTTGGAATATCGGCATTCTGCGCATGCGCGGTGGTCAAAGGGTATGAAAATAGGCGTTTTGGGAGCTAGGGGAGCCACTATTGGTCCGATTGGGTCGAGTGAGGTATCAAAGTAAAGCATTCGTGAAGGGGCAGCTGATGGGTTGGGTGTGCGGTATGAATATCATTCTGCGCATGCGCAGACGCAATGCGGAGCTCTCGTCCAATCACAAGCGAGTATTTCAAATCCGTCAGAGCTCTCAGCCAATCAGAAGCGAGTATTTTGACCCGGTGCATTATGGGATATATCCAAGATGGCGGCACGTATGTTCAAGATGGCGGCACATCCGGTGTCGATAACTGGCCATTTCTTCGGGATGTGGTCACCTAGTGTCGAAAACTGGACCCTGTATGGGTCCCGCTAGCGCCTTGACGCCATGATATAGACCGGAGAGAGAAAACAACAACAACAAGGATGACACATGAGGGAACAACAACAACAACAAGTTTTTTTTTCATATAGTTTATTTTCCCCTCCATCATAACATACCCACGCTGGGGGAGCCGCGTTGGGTATGTTTACAATTCAAGAAAGACTCTTGTCCAATCAGAGACCGCCATTTGCATCTGTCCTATTCGTTCATGTCCGTTAGATGTATTCTTGTCCAATCAGAAGTAGCCATTTCAGAGAGTTCCTTCTTCGGTCATGTTCATTCTGAATCGTTTATTCTAATCATCGTCGGACAGGCCCGGATATTCTTCGGGCAGCATGTCCTGAAACAGTTGTTTGCGCATTCTGATCGCATTTTCCAGGGCCTCTGTGGGTGGTAGCCCCATAGCCTCTTCCAAGTGACGCTTGGTCTTCATGATGGACCTGTGCGTGGGGTCGCCTTTCATTTCAAGCGGTAGTAAGGTATACTGTTCATAGATCGCCATGGCTGTTTTCCTGATGCGGGAGCGCATTTGGGTGTACGTCTGTTGTAAATTATCCTCTCCGGCGTCCTCGATCGCTTCAGCGTGAGTATTGATAGCTGCTGTCACAATACGATCCCAGAAGGAAGGTTCTGCCTCACTTTCCTGGGATGTAGGCTGACTCTCTGAGGTCAAGCTCTCCATGTCAGTAGATATACTGTCAGCAATCTTGGATTCGGTATCAGTCGATGCACTCTCATCAATCTCTGTATCAGTATCTGCCTCAACGGGCTCCTCGGCGTCTTCAATCCCATGTATATTTTTGTGGTGTCGCATCATATCGTAATGTCTGGTGAACGTGCTTTCACACTCAGAACAAGTATAAGCCATGTTGACGGTTGAACGTCGACTGAGCGTGTTTTGGGAATACGCTCGCTTTTATAGACAGTAACGGTCATCAACGCTTAGCTCAACGCTTCAACGCCCTGGTGAATTAGCTCAGAAGCTCTGATTTCATGGAATTGACATCAATTCATCGAAATGCAGTGACGCCCGTCAACGCCCGTCGTTACGCCTTAACGCTCGAACAAATGTTTCTTTTGTGCTATTGCTCTGACATACGCCGCTTTCCAGTTCATGCCCGAGGTTTTCAACATCGACGCTGTTCTTTCAATTTCCATATGGACTGGATCCTTATCCAACAATTTCATATGGGTCAGTAAGTCGACATACTGCTGACGTAAAGCCCGTCGTAGTCTGGGTGCCAATCTGTTATGGGCTAAAATTGCAGCTTCCTCTTTCGAATACCCTTTGCGTTGAAACTTGTTTCCTGTGGCCTCCAAAATCTCGCCAATCTCGGCGTCCATACTTTCTTTGAACAAATCCTCCCATAGCCTCAAGTTCACATTATGTTCTTCAACCTCGGGTTGGGCCTTCACGGTTGGGTGATATTCCGGGACTGGTGATATGAAGAAGGCCCGCTGTACGGGGGTGGGTTGCTGCTTCACCAAATGTAGACTCGGTGGATGGTGTAGGGGCTGTGGTTATCCGTCGCCGGGTAGCAGGTGGGTCGTCAGCCGGCGATCGTCGGGGGTATGGGCTTTTAAATCTACGAACAGGTAGCCGTACGGACGACTTGTCGCTTCTTGAAACGCCTGCACGAAATGTTCGATGTTCTGAGGATAAATTCGACTACCAAACACACGAATTTGTGCTCTGTCGATGGGGTTGGAGAACAACACAAAGTATTGGAAGTTCAAGGCAATATCTCTGGACGCCTTCCTTTGAGGAAAGAGATTCTGGGTCAAATAGATGACGGACAGATTGCGATGATGGGACCCTTTGGTGAATAGGTCGGCGATTTTCGAATTGTCCTTGGCCGCACTCATCAGATCATCTAGCACTACCACGTTGGTCTGCTCGGGGTCAAAGTAATACGGTTTGTCTATGTCATGAGGAATCCCTGGGACGAAACTCACATTCTGTAATCGCGTAGTTTCGTAGGCGGGCTGCCATTGGCTATAACACCAAACAACACGTGTCGGAGCTGGGGTTGCCACACCTTCCTCTAAGAACTTCATTACCCAGGACGTCTTTCCACATGCCGTAGGGCCGCTCACCGTCATCGTGTAGGGATGCTCTACTGCACTTGCTGGACCTATAGCGGGACTCGGTGGTGTCTCTTGGTTGTGTTTGCCTTGAATGTGCCTGATCATACTATCGCGACGAGAGAAGGTTCTCTGACAGAACGTACACGTACACGACATGTTGATCTGTCGACCAATACATAAGGACTGATGAGGGACACATGTTCATTCTTATATGTAGACACCACCACCACACACACTACCACACACACCACCACCACCACCGCCACCACCGGGCGTTGACGGGCGTCAACGCCCGGTGGTGGTGGTGGTGGGAACTCCCGTGTGGCAGAGCTCTTGGATCGGAGCTCTTGGAGCTCAAAGCCTGTGGAGCTCAGATCTCGGAAGTGACATTTGCATACGACCTCTGTGAGTTCCACCGCGCGCGCCGGGGTCAAAGGTCAGTTCCGGTCACTTGAACGGAAGCGGAAGTGACCTCACAGAGGTCGTATGCAAATGTCACTTCCGAGATCTGAGCTCCACAGGCTTTGAGCTCCAAGAGCTCCGATCCAAGACCTCTGCCACACGGAAGTTCCCACCACCACCGCCACCGGGCGTTGACGCCCGTCAACGCCCGGTGGTGGCGGTGTTGGTGGTAGTGGTGGTGGTGGTGGTGTGTGTGTGTGTGTGTGTGTGTGTGTGTGTGTGTGGTAGTGTGTGGTGGTGATGTCTGTACATATAAGAATGAACATGTGTCCCTCATCAGTCCTTATGTATTGGTCGACAGATCAACATGTCGTGTACGTGTACGTTCTGTCAGAGAACCTTCTCTCGTCGCGATAGTATGATCAGGCACATTCAAGGCAAACACAACCAAGAGACACCACCGAGTCCCGCTATAGGTCCAGCAAGTGCAGTAGAGCATCCCTACACGATGACGGTGAGCGGCCCTACGGCATGTGGAAAGACGTCCTGGGTAATGAAGTTCTTAGAGGAAGGTGTGGCAACCCCAGCTCCGACACGTGTTGTTTGGTGTTATAGCCAATGGCAGCCCGCCTACGAAACTACGCTATTACAGAATGTGAGTTTCGTCCCAGGGATTCCTCATGACATAGACGAACCGTATTACTTTGACCCCGAGCAGAACAACGTGGTAGTGCTAGATGATCTGATGAGTGCGGCCAAGGACAATTCGAAAATCGCCGACCTATTCACCAAAGGGTCCCATCATCGCAATCTGTCCGTCATCTATTTGACCCAGAATCTCTTTCCTCAATGGAAGGCATCCAGAGATATTGCCTTGAACTGCCAATACTTTGTGTTGTTCTCCAACCCCATCGACAGAGCACAAATTCGTGTGTTTGGTAGTCGAATTTATCCTCAGAACATCGACCATTTCATGCAGGCGTTTCAAGAAGCGACAAGTCGTCCGTACGGCTACCTGTTCGTAGATTTAAAAGCCCATACCCCCGACGATCGCCGGCTGACGACCCACCTGCTACCCGGCGACGGATCACCAAAGCCCCTACACCATCCACCGAGTCCACATTTGGTGAAGCAGCAACCCACCCCCGTACAGCGGGCCTTCTTCATATCACCAGTCCCGGAATATCACCCAACCGTGAAGGCCCAACCAGAGGTTGAAGAACATAATGTGAACTCGAGGCTATGGGAGGATTTGTTCAAAGAAAGTATGGACGCCGAGATGGGCGAGATTTTGGAGGCCACAGGAAACAAGTTTTAACGCAAAGGGTATTCGAAAGAGGAAGCTGCAATTTTAGCCCATAACAGATTGGCACCCAGACTACGACGGGCTTTACGTCAGCAGTATGTCGACTTACTGACCCATATGAAATTGTTGGATAAGGATCCAGTCCATATGGAAATTGAAAGAACAGCGTCGATGTTGAAAACCTCGGGCATGAACTGGAAAGCGGCGTATGTCAGAGCAATAGCACAAAAGAAACATTTGTTCGAACGCATCATTAAACGTCGTTAAAGCGTTAAGAAAGTGTGCAAAAGCGTTGAGACGAGCGTTAAGTCGTAACGACGGGCGTTGACGGGCGTCACTGCATTTCGATGAATTGATGTCAATTCCATGAAATCAGAGCTTCTGAGCTAATTCACCAGGGCGTTGAAGCATTGAGCTAAGCGTTGATGACCGTTATTGTCTATAAAAGCGAGCGTATTCCCAAAACACGCACAGTCGACGTTCAATCGTCAACATGGCTTATACTTGTTCTGAGTGTGAACGCACGTTCACCAGACATTACGATATGATGCGACCCCACACAAATATACATGGGATTGAAGACGCCGATGAGCCCGTTGAGGCAGATACTGATACAGAGATTGATGAGAGTGCATCGACTGATACCGAATCCAAGATTGCTGACAGTATATCTACTGATATGGAGAGCTTGACCTCAGAGAGTCAGCCTACATCCCAGGAAAGTGAGGCAGAACCTACCTTCTGGGATCGTATTGTGACAGCAGCTATCAATACTCACGTTGAAGCGATCGAGGACGCCGGAGAGGATAATTTACAACAGACGTACACCCAAATGCGCTCCCGCATCAGGAAAACAGCCATGGCGATCTATGAACAGTATACCTTACTACCGCTTGAAATGAAAGGGGACCCCACGCACAGGTCCATCATGAAGACCAAACGTCACTTGGAAGAGGACTATGGGGCTACCACCCACAGAGGCCCTGGAAAATGCGATCAGAATGCGCAAACAACTGTTTCAGGACATGCTGCCCGAAGAATATCCGGGCCTGTCCGACGATGATTAGAATAAACGGTTCAGAATGAACATGAACGAAGAAGGAACTCTCTGAAATGGCGACTTCTGATTGGACAAGAATACATCTAACGGACAGGAACGAATAGGACAGATGCAAATGGCGGTCTCTGATTGGACAAGAGTCTTTCTTGAATTATAAACATACCCAACGCGGCTCCCCCAGCGTGGGTATGTTATGATGGAGGGGAAAATAAACTATATGAAAAAAATATTGTTGTTGTTGTTGTTCCCTCATGTGTCATCCTTGTTGTTGTTGTTTTCTCTCTCCGGTCTATATCATGGCGTCAAGGCGCTAGCGGGACCCATACAGGGTCCAGTTTTCGACACTAGGTGACCACATCCCGTAGAAATGGCCAGTTTTCGACACCGGATGTGCCGCCATCTTGAACATACGTGCCGCCATCTTGGATATGTCCCATAAAGCACCGGGTCAAAATACTCGCTTCTGATTGGCTGAGAGCTCTGTGACGGATTTGAAATACTCGCTTGTGATTGGACGAGAACTCCGCATTGCGTCTGCGCAAGCGCAGAATGATATTCCTACCGCACACCCAACCCATCAGCTGCCCCTTCACGAATGCTTCACTTTGATACCTCACTCGACCCAATCGGACCAATAGTGGCTCCCCTAGCTCCCAAAACGGCTATTTTCATACCCTTTGACCACCGCGCATGCGCAGAATGCCGATATTCCAACCCCACACCCAGCCCATCAGAGGCTTCCTCACCTAGGCTTCACATGGATACCTCACACGACCCATTTGAACCGTGAATAGCCCATCTCTAACCCAAACACACACCCACATACCCCCAAAATGCCTACTTTCTATACTACGGGCCAGTCTGCGCATGCGCAGACTATTGAACACGGACGAACCATTAGTGTAGTCAAGTGCTCCTCCACGAGAGCTTCAAAATAAGACCTCACTCGACCCCATTGGACCACCAGGGACTCACTTAGACTCCAACATGTCCACCCCGTATGGCCCTATACACCCATAGCCATGCAGTATAGGCCTATGGGACTACCCAGGCCTTGGTGACTTTTTTCAAAAAATTCACCGATTCGCTCCACAACACTTCATATCATGTTCTACAAGACGAGACGTGAAAAACGAGACCCCACAACCCTACCGCAAATGTATAGAAGTGGGTTTCCCAGTAGGGTAAACATTGAACCTATACTCAAGTATGGGACTATATGGGGCTATATCGTACTTTTTCAAAAAATTCACCGATTCGCACGGGGACACTTCCTATCATGTTCTAAATGACGAGACGAGTAAAACGAGACCCCACAACCCTACCGCAAATGTATAGAAGTACGTTTCCCAGGGGGACAAACATTGATCCTATACCCCAGAATGGGACTATATGGGGCTATATCGTACTTTTCCAAAAATTTCACCGATTCGCTCCGCAACACTTCCTATCGTGTTCTAAATGACGAGACGAGTAAAACGAGACCCCACAACCCTACCACAAATGTATAGAAGTACGTTTCCCAGGGGGATAAACATTGAACCTATACCCCAGTATGGGACTATATGGGGCTCGGTGACTTTTTTCAAAAAATTCACCGATTCGCACGGGGACACTTCCTATCATGTTCTAAATGACGAGACGAGTAAAACGAGACCCCACAACCCTACCGCAAATGTATAGAAGTACGTTTCCCAGGGGGACAAACATTGATCCTATACCCTCAGTATGGGACTATATGGGGTTCGGTGACTTTTTTCAAAAATTTCACCGATTCGCACGGGGACACTTCCTATCATGTTCTAAATGACGAGACGAGTAAAACGAGACCCCACAACCCTACCGCAAATGTATAGAAGTACGTTTCCCAGGGGACAAACATTGATCCTATACCCTCAGTATGGGACTATATGGGGTTCGGTGACTTTTTTCAAAAAATTCACCGATTCGCACGGGGACACTTCCTATCATGTTCTAAATGACGAGACGAGTAAAACGAGACCCCACAACCCTACCGCAAATGTATAGAAGTACGTTTCCCAGGGGGGACAAACATCGGTCCTATACCCTAGTATGGGACTATATGAGGCTCGGTGACTTTTTTCAAAAATTTCACCGTTTCGCTCCAGGACACTTCTTATCATGTTTGTTTTGACGAGACTAAGAAAACGAGACCCCACAACCTATACCGCAAATGTGGAGAAGTAGGTTTCCCAGGATGGTCCTATACCTCCCATACCCCATATAGGCATTTTCCCGTAATTTAGAATAAAGTCCGTGTTCCGTATTTTTTCAGGAAAATTTTTACATACACCCACCCAGGAACTAGGGGGAGATAACTCTATTGACAGGCGAGCCCCGTTAAGCCCGGCGACCTATATACCCCCCATACCCCATATAGGCATTTTCCCAGGTTTTTCGATAAAGTCTGTGTTCCGTGTTTTTTTTTTTCAGGAAAAATTTTACATGCACCCACCCAGCCATAAAATACCTCTTCACCTAGGCTTCACTTTGATACCTCACTCGACCCCATTCGACCATTAGGGGCTCCCTTAACTCCAACACGGCTATTTCCATACCCTTAGGCCACCGCGCATGTGCAGAATGCCGATAGTTCAATGCCACACCCAGCCCATTAGATGCCCCTTCATGAATGCTCCTGATCCGCCATGTTGTACCAAGCTGTGGTGTACAACATGGCGGCCTGATCCGCCATGTTGTACCAAGCTGTGGTGTACAACATGGCGGCACAGCCGCCACAACACCTATAGATTATGTTTATTACTAGGACGTAAGCGAAATACTAGTACCCATCCTCCGCATGGCAGAACTGTACAACTCAGGACAAGTCTAGACATGCCTTGATCACGTGATCGTCATTGGGAAACCCCCACTGGGAAACCCCGCCACAGTTCCGCCACAAATTTTACCCGGGGGAACAAAAAAGTAGGTCAATGCGGTCTGTAATACGCTTATACTACTACTTAGGTGCCCCTGTCCCTCCCCCTCCCCTCCCTTCCCGTCCCCGTCGTGATATAGCTGAAAAAATGTTGAATGCGACGTTAAACCCTATTCACTCACTCAATCACTGATAGTTAGTAAAGATCTATTATTGTAACCCAGAACTTGAAGACCTAGAAGACGTCCAATTTTTGAGGCCGAATGTGTTCCTCAAATTTCAGTATTTATTCATCAGGTGTAAATTAAAATTAAACATTAAAATGTTTATATATACATATACACACCATATTCCTTACGAAAATATGGCATCCAGAAGGGGTATTTGCATCAATGAATAGCCATAACACTGAATCCATAGGGAAATGGGTCATTCTCGTTGAATATGTAATAATGAAAGTACTGATATTGCTGATGTGGGGTTTCCGTTGAGGTAGGCAAGGTTCAAAATATAGCGCTGCATGTTTCACGCTTTTGTAGTGCCTCGGTGGCCGAGTGATCTAAGACGCTTCGCTGATGACCGCTAGCCTCACACCGCTGAACCGGCACGAGTTCGAGCCCAGCTGGTCTATGTGTGAAAGTTTGTCAGTTACTTGCCGAAGGGCGGTGGTTCTCTCCGGGTATTCCGGCTTCCTCCACCAACCAAACTGACTGTCACCATATGAGTGAAACAAAGTTGAGTGTGACATTTAAGCCAAATTCCCTCCCTTCCCGCTTTTGCAGCGAAGATATGCACCCATGGTAGCGAAAGTACAAAATACACGGAGGCTCACCTCGAGGTTACGCTCCCTGCAAATGGCGCACAAGCAATGCTTTCCAGCCGGTGCAGCGTTCACAGTTCATAAGAATTCCCAGATAGTAAATCCAAACGAGAAACCTTAAACTTTTCAGACGAAGTCCCACTTCGTAATAACTGCTATGCCATTTTAAAGCCGAATATGGTACAGATGCATCAATTGGCCATTTCTTTGAAAACCAGAATGTCATTAGAGGCAGTCTCCGTGAATGTTGACAGAATAGCTGCTTTCAATGTGAAGAAGTCGATATTGTCAGATGAATGTCCATCAAAACGTCCGGAGTATGTTTTGATTAGAGACAATGAAAAGTTCCTATCAACAAGAATGAAGAACCTAGGGAGATCGTAATAACAGAAGTGAGTGTATACCATCGTCTTGCTGTTTTATCTTCTTGCACAATTGATCGTCATCAAACAGTATTTTATCCAGGATGTGTTGTGTCCAGTAACTTCCATCACTGACTATCAATATAAGAAAAAAGTCTTATTTGTCATACACTGTTTTCCTCTCGACTCTGTGGAAAATACTGAATGCCCTGTAGAAAGTTGCCATGAACAATAGTTGCGAGAAAAGTACGATGATATAGACATGATTCATGTAGAGAATGGCGAGGATTAGTCTCTATATTATTCGCTAGGCATATCAAAGTGGGTAAATAATACTTGCATATGAATAATTGCATAATCCACAAACTTGCAAAGAGCAAACACCGGGGTCTTACCTCTTCTGCATTGCTATAAAACCTGTAATTGATTGTAACATTTGTAATCCAATTATGTAAAAAGGCAGCTAGAGTCTGGCCAACTTTGCTTGTTGAATTTGGCAATTTATGAAATGTTTGGCAATTTTTTGTCTGTACTGATCAACAGAAAAAATCAGAGGCCAATTTTCAAGATCTTAAATCTGTTTTGTACAGTATACCAGTACCTGATACCAAGTAAGCAAAATAATCAATATTCGACTTCAAGACAGATATTCAACTCCAAGTTATTCAGCTTCAAGATATTCAACTCAGAATAAATATTAAACTCCAAGATATTCAACTCCAAAATAAATATTCAACTCCAAGCTAATCAACTCAAAGATAAATATTCAACGCCAAGATATTCAACTCCAAGATAGATATTCAACTCAAAAGATATTCTTCTTCAATATATTCAACTCGAGGTTAAATATTCAACTTCAAAATATTCAACTCGAAGTTAGATATTCAACTCCAAGATATTCAACTCCAAGATTTCACAGCTCAAGACAAATGTGAATTGCATAAAAAAGTCACAATTCAGACAGAGAGAAAAGTGCCTTCTTGAGAAATGATCAGATGACAGTTATGAATGTAGAAAACAAGGATCTATTGATTCTTCTCGAAGTAAATCACTCAATCATGAGCAATACAAAAAATTATAAAACATAGCAGAAAATCTCACAAGAAAGAATCGTAAAAATTGCCCGATGAATTACAAAAACAACTCGTGTTGCTATGTTACCGGCGTACATTGTGGTCCAGTTCTCCGCGAAAAGTTTATTTCACGTCTAGAATGTATATTCTTGTGTAGGCTTGCCGAGAATGATTTTTATCGTGTTTACCAAGGGTAAACCCTATATTAGTATCACTTTTCAGATTTTTTTTCTTCTTTCTTCTGCACATGTGTAGTTTTGATCTCCTGTCCGGAGACTGTTCTCATTTGATGCCCCTTAGAGCATTCACAACAGGCCTCGCACAAGCCATGCAATTCCAGGCGCTAAGAGTAATGAAATTTCGTTGAAAGGACATGGAAAGTCAGAGGAAATATATGTACAGAGTCCCGGGAAAATGAGTGGAAAAAGCTAAGTTATTCTCTGAAGTTCAGCGAAATTTGTTGCGGAATAAAAATCCAAACAGCTGAAACGTGTTTGCTGGTGACCGAATTTCGCCAGATTGGAACGAGGTCAGACAGCTCATTTACATATTTTGTGTAGCCCATTGGTTGAACTAAACTCGTGACTGTTTCCCGCTGAATTAATATTCATATTCTGTGACGTGTATTGGTCGAGGTCATAATGTCGACAGCTGATTGGCTCACGCTCTTGACATCTATACTAATTTACGTCATTCTCGTCTCGCGAGACTCCCTACTGCGAGAAAGAGTCTCACGCGTAAATGGGAGCCATCCCCCCCCCAAATTTGGGGGGTGAGTAGGCGGCGTATGATTATCTGGCTTGTCACTGACCTGCTGACTCCGCCGAGTTAGAAGCGAATTGCTAAACATAACGTGGGCTATATAATTGGGAAATGACTCTTTCCGTTTCGGAGCATATCAATCGCGAACAAATTATTGTCGGTATGTATACTTGGCCGTGAAAGCGAGTTATCTAATACAGGAAGTAGTTCGCGGGTAGACACGGCTCGCTTTGAGATTGGAGATTCAAAAATGTCACCAGTTTACATGAGAGTCGCTTTGGTCTCCCGCGGGTAGACACGGCTCTCTTTGAGAATGTAATTTACGTATCCAGAACGCAAAATGGTACATCTTCAGAAAATTTATGACCTAGGCCTATCTCAAAGTTCACAAGATCATTATTGTTTAGCATCATCAGATAAACAAGAATAGTACGATCAGACAACATGCAGGCGAAAATACTGTATAATTGACGTAATTCGTTGTTTTCCGCGTTTCAATGGTTGATCTTCAATGCATAATGTAGGTCAACTAAACTTATAATGTCTGCTGCTTCAAACGAGTAGGCCTACAAGTACGTTCAGTTTTATTTTTTTAACGACAAAACTTGCATAATGTTAGCAACAAAAGTACATATCATCGGGCGTATGAACAGTACTATGTATTGAATGAAGAACAGAAATGCTGCAAATGCCCTGACCTGATCATGTACATGTAACGCTAAGAACCTTGGAATAGGTCATAAATTTCCCGAAGATGTACCGTCTTGCATCCAGAACAGTCCCATTTGAACTGGTCAAATTGCACTCACCATTGTTCGTTGGTTTGGAATTTAGCTTTGAGCTAATTTTGCCGATGCCGGGAAAATGCAAATTTAATGAACATTGGCTGAGAATGGATGATTATAACTGTGGTTGTCCCGTCACGGTGAGAGGACAGCAACGTACTCAATATGTCAAACAAATGTGGATCTGTCCAATATGGACGATGGTCGGAGCCATACAAAGATTACAGGGTACACATTACGCATGGACAGAAAATTCAGGGCGGACAGCACATGAACATACCGGCATTTCTGACTATGCACGAGCTTCAACTTCTACCTCGAACGGTAAGACGACCAATACCCTGCACGACGTGGCCATATGCCAACATCTGCCGGAGATCATCGCGAGGGTATTTCTGGCTTTCTTTCAACAAATTAGACATTGGAACCGGAAATAGTGTGGTGTTTGAAACAAATACAGTCACACTGATATAGATAGACTGTCTTTCAATATGAAGTCAGACATGGACGATGGCTGAGTTATGAATGTCTGATCTAGAACTTGTATGAAAAGCGTTGTTTAGAGGTCACGGAAATTTCAAAAATTGGTCATAGAAAAGTCATGGAATTTTGAACCTCTGAAGGCGCACGAACCCTGTCATAAAAAAATACCGTTCTTCTCTTTGACAGTCATACACACGGTGGCTTGTGCATTGAACGTGATAATTGGGAGATTATCGCAGTAAATTTTATCTTTCCAATTTCTTTTAAAAGTTGCCTTTATCTGGTAGCATTTGTTACGGCGAGACGGATAGTCATTCTCCACGGTCAAGCGACAACCGATCCTATCTGGCTATTATGTGGGGCTGATGCCAGGAAGTCACTGCGCCACAAAGCAATAGCAGGATAACCAGCGAGTAATATAGGACCAGCACTTATTGTCCCATCAGTTTTTTTAGTCACTCTTTCAAATGCAAGAACTCGAAATTGGTACATGATATATAGATCTGAAACTTCAACTTTACACACATATTCTTGAGGTTGTTCTATAACTATATGGCACTTTATGAATTATTATTACGAATATGAATTTTAATATTTTTGAACATTTTTTAATCTTTGGTAAGCTACCTTACAGCAAAAGTTATGATTCATATATAGTGCAAGATCACAAAGATGATCTTCACTTTAGATAGGGAATCGTCCTCAATGCGTTTTTGATACACACAGCTGGTGGGGCTAAGTTTTGTCTAAAAAGCACCAAATTGACCATTTGAATAGATAAAGAATAATCAAGACCCACAGACAAACACAACCAGACTTACAGTGGTTCAAACCTGCCGTATTTTGCACTTTTCGGTGCATTTACAGTCGGCATTTTCTCTCCAAAATTCTCGTTGCAAAATTATGACACCTTTAACCAAAATCATATTTAGACTTTTTTGTTGGTCAAAATAGCTAAAATTGGTTTTGGTTAAACATGTCCTATTTTTGTAACAAGAGAAAATCCACACCGAAAAGTGCCTAAAAATAAGAAAATAAGCCAACTTACCAACTTTAGTGAGCCATAAATCCGTTTTCGTGCATCTGCAGTCCTTCATTATTTCGGGTCTTATAATTCAGCATGAAGGCTGTACAAAAAAGTCCATTTCATATCCCTTTGATAAAAGTGAAAGTTTGGCCCTTCAAACTGAACAGCTTGAGGACGATTCCGTATGTCAAGCGAACACCACCATTCTTCCCAAATATGAAACTAATAAACTCCTCTGATGCAAGTAAACCCGATATCAGTACTTTAAGTACTTTGATATAGTTTGGGTTAATTGTGTGCAATGAAGTACGCAATAAAACATCCCAAATAACCTACCTAACATTCAATACTAGTTTGCTGTTTTCCTGATTGCAATATGGCGTCATCTCGATGAAGTTTAGAGCACTATCCCGTGTTCAGGTCACACACCGACATCTGGAACTTGCCGATCGTTTGTCCGCTGGTCCTTGGAAGAGCTAGCTGGACGATTTTGGAAATAAGGCACGACGAATCATCGCCGAAGTACAATAAAAAAATACATACAAAACATAATCCCGTTTAAAGTTAGCCAAAAATATTGGAACGACAATACTTTCACTATTTCTCACTTGAAGTATCATGATCTCTACAGTTCAGAAAATCGGATTGGAGACAGATTAGATGTCGACCGTTGATAATGATGTTCGATGTTGAGACAATTGTAGATTTCATTATGCATGACCGAATCACCGAGGCAGCGTGCAAAGGTCATGGAGAGGTCACGCAACTGTAGTACATGGGTTAAAATTTACAGGCCGCTGGAATACAAGTAGTACGTGTTGACTTAAAAGGATCCCATCATCGGAATCTGCCGTCATCTATTTGACCAAGAATTTCTTTCCTCAAGGGAAGGCGTCCCGGGATATTGCCTCGAACTACCAATACTTGCTGTTCTCCAATCCCATGGACAGAGCGAAAATCTACGTGTTCGGAATTAAGCACAGAACATCAATCTTTTCCAGCAGGCATTTCAAGCCGCAACGAGTTGTCCGCATGCCTATACGTTTCTAGACGTAAAAGCTTAAACACCGGAGTTAACTTATGTTAGGCAATAAAAGGCCTACTAGTCAAGCAACATGCCTCTGACTTTATTATCAGTCATACCTTGCGATCGAAGACGACAATAAAATGAATCTTTATTATGTAATAAATAAAACGTCAGAAAACAGACCAGAAAGTCCCACTTTTCATACTAGGCGTGGGGTCTTAGATACTGAGGTATGCCATCAGAGCCATTTCCCAGCCCCAATATCAAGATCTTTTAAAACGAAGAAAAGAAAAATTGTGAATTTGTATTTGTTTAATAACGGAAGTCTTTTTTGTGAAAGAGCCGAAACTGGGTCCCAAATCATCACTAGATGAAACCATTCTGTGGAAAGATTTGACCCCATTGTATAGTCTAGAACCATTTCAAGGAGATTTTCACAAAAGGATTACAAGCGTCAGGTCCGTCATTCATAATTCAGCCGTCGTCCATTAAAGAATATCCTCGTTGATAATCCAAATATCTATTCCATATAACAGTATTAGCACCAAATTCAAAGACAATCATAGTATACATAAAGATAGCCTAGTTTCCTGCAAGAGAGAGGCGGTCAACAATTTTCAATGATACCGGCAAGACGTCATGATGTTCCAATAATATCAAATCCACATCGCTGATCACTATTCTTATCCAGTATTTCAGTCAATAATTCTCATTTTGACGTTAAAGGAAATACATTTTTTTATCAAAATTTTGAAAATTATGTCACTAGAGTTGGATAGGGAAAAGACCGTTCTTTCCATTAACTGCGATGGAAACTCCCTGGACATTTCTGAAAATTTTCTTCTGGATACATTTTCTGACATCTTCGTTTAATAAACCCAACATGAAACATGATATACAAACTAAAGAAATATTTTTGGTTTTATTTTCAGTATAATTATATAATGTGTATATATGTACATGCGTAAAACTCCTTTGTGTGTCGCGGTAATGAAGCTTTTTTTCAATCCAGAACCTGCAAAAACATATTTTGCTTAAAGAATATGTACTGAAATTTCAGCCTGAAAACAATTACGATAGTCAGTTGCATAAAAATGAGATCATATTCCAACAAAAAAGACTCCATGGCCTACTTTGGTATTTTTGAGGCATTTATAAGGAGAATTTTCTCTTGTAACAAAAATATGTCACCTTAAGCCAAAATTATATTTTCGCAAAGAAATTAGAAAGCTTGCTTATTTGAAAGTATCAAGTTTGATATTTAGTTGAGATGTCATATTCTGATGACGAGAGAACATCTTCCTTATAAATGGTTCAAAAATACAGCATTATGTCAGGGAGCATATTTTCATGAATCACAAATTCAGTTATATTCAGCACCCCTTACGACCCATTCGGACCAATAGTGGGTCATCTCGACCCCAAAAATGCCCGTTCCCATGAAGTTTTACCACTGCGCATGCGCGTCATAGCCCAATCTTCCACGACCCAGCAGTCCAGTTTGAGGCTACTCCATGAGTGCTTCACTTTGACACCCCATTCGAACCAAATATATTCTACTTCGACACTACCCTTTTTCCACAATTCCCTGTCTACCCAAGCGCACCATATGCTCTACTTCCACACCCCACCAGCGCTGTCTAACGCTCCTCTACGACTGCTTCACCGCGACGCCTCACACGACCCTTTCGAAGCACGGGTGGTCCCTCAATCACTCAAACGCACCCCGGCCACCCCGAAAATGCCCGATTTCGCTATTACTCATATTGATGACTTCACCAATGACGTCACTGATGAAATGGACATCCCCGATGTCGTGGTCTACACCACAAGAGTTTCAATATCAGGCACTACATGCAATAGTTGGATGCAATATAGCCCCTCAGTCTCTCAAATATGCCCTTGTGATCCTCCAAAATGTCCACTGGCGGATATCTTAACATGTGCGTAATATTGTTGCATGTTCTCTTTAGGTTCACATGTTGATGGTGAAAGTCTGCTCTGTAAACGCACGTACCTAATATTATGGTGTTTGACATAGAACATTGGACTTTACATCTGTTTTTGGCATTTTTGTATGTATTTCAGCATGTATTTTTTATCAATGATCTTAGACTCCTTGAACCAGAATAACATTTCGCTGTAATGTCACGAAATTTTCGAAAACATTTATTACTCGTCCAAGGTGTCCCATTTCAATATATTAAAAAATCCATAATAAAATGAATTTCTATGGCTTTTCACCATTATGCATTGTGTTCCTGTAAGCGTACAGCTACATAGACGGCGAGAGCATGTGTATGGTATTCACAAGTATGTGTCTTATTATGGTTCCCTTTCTGTGAACACTGTATGGATAGAGTCAAAATTTCTATGGTTTTTCATCAGTGTAGTTTCTTCCATGTTTCTTTAGGCCACATTTGTGTGAACAGCTCTGTGGACAGAATCAGCATTTATATGGCTTTGCACCAGTATGTGCCCTTTCATGTCGCCTGAGGTTTCCTTTCAC
Organism: Hanleya hanleyi; assembly: GCA_036873755.1. NCBI lineage: Eukaryota > Metazoa > Mollusca > Polyplacophora > Lepidopleurida > Hanleyidae > Hanleya > Hanleya hanleyi. The sequence goes on along the minus strand of JAVTVY010021356.1, from coordinate 47,720 downwards.
TGAACAGCTATATGGACAGAGTGAGCATTTATATGGCTTTGCACCAGTATGTGTCCTTTCATGATCTTTCAGGGTCCCTTTCTGTGAACAGCTATATGAACAGAGGGAGCATTTGTAAGGCTTCTCACCAGTATGTGTCCTTTCATGTACCTTTAGGTTCCCTTTCCGCGAATAGCTATATGAACAGAGGGAGCATTTGTAAGGCTTCTCACCAGTATGTGTCCTTTCATGTTCCTTTAGGCTCCCTTTACGTGAACAGCTATATGAACAGAGGGAGCATTTGCAAGGCTTCTCACCAGTATGTGTCCTTTCATGTACCTTTAGGTTACACTTGTGTGAACAACTATATGAACAGAGGGAGCATTTGTATGGCTTCTCACCAGTATGTGTGCTTTCATGGATCTTTATGTTCCCTTTCTGTGAACAGCTATATGAACAGAGGGAGCATTTGTAAGGCTTCTCGCCAGTTTGTGTCATTTCATGTTTATTTAAGTGCCCCTTCTGTGAACAGCAATATGGAAAGAGTGAACGTTTATATGGTTTTTCACCAGTAGGTGTTCCTTCAGGATCTTGTAGGTTTACTTTACTCGAACAACCTTGCAGACATTTGTATGGTTTTTCACAAGTGTTAACTCTATCAGGTGTCGTTCTTTCTTTATTGTCCGTCTCTGGGTCCCAAAATCTCAAAGATTCGTTGGACAGTTTAGTCGTCTCTGCTGTTTTGAGTTTTACCATGTACATGGCCACAGGAAAAGGCCTGTCAGGGAAAAAATCATCGACACGTATCTGCTCGTCATCAGAACACTTCTTGACAAAGGGCTAAATCAAATAAAAAAACATCAGCCTTATTTTCATATGAACACTTCAGTTCCATTTCAATACGGTCAATTATTAAATATATATTCGAAAATCTGTTGCATAATCACATAGAGTTTGTAAAATTAATGTAAGCTTGTAGCATACTCCACCATGTGCCTTTAGAACCGTATCCAAAAAGGTGTTAAATGTAATTAAAACCAGATCTGAAAACAAGCTGAGTAGCTAGCAGGTCCTCTGCTAAGTAGCCTGTTTGAGAGCATACTGCATTTACGCTTCAAATATCCCCTTAAATATAACTTGGAAAGTGGATATGTGTTTGTGGAAAGGGACATTTTTCTGGAATTGTTGTGACAAGTTGAGGAGGTTTGGAAAGCAGTAATGGGTAGTGTAACACTGGAAATATGTCTGTAGATGTTTATGGAATTGTGGATGGTGAGGCTTATAAATTGACGGGTGAAATACATCTCAAGATATCGCATTCACAACACAGATGGGTACAATATGGGTGAGTGAAATCCAAGATGGCCAATGGCAGCCATATTGGATTACATACTACTTCAATGAAAATCAACACCAATGGCCGCCTACTGATGTGAAGCATCTTCTCAAGTTTGAAGTGAATTGGACGAATTGTTCTCAAGATACAACATTCACAAACTAGAGCCTTAAGGCTTTGGAGGATTCTGCCTTATATACACAAATCTTCAGTTGCTTTAAAATGATGGTCTTCCAATGACAGGACTCACAAATAAAACTAGTTTCTATGCATTATTTAACTTAAATATTTTGCAAGCCTTGACTATGACTGCAAAATTTTCATTCATTTTTATTTATTTTTCTTTTCATTCTGATGTTGTGATGCCTCTTTAATAGATCGTGCCGGGTGAACAGACATTGACCATGCAAGGATTTCTCCCAAATGTTGGTGGAAGGAAGTTTTCAAATGCAAATATTCGCAATAAAATGGTTCATAGTATAAATCCACAGAAACATAGTTTGTTTAAGGTAAAATGTCAAATTAAAAAGATATTGCAGTGTTTTTCTTAAGAAATGAAGCTGCAGGGTCACTCACCAAAGTTATAGGGTCCAACTCTTGCGTTTGAACAGTCCGGGCCAACTCCTAAATGAGTAACCTATCGCCCATTCTGGCAATTTGTTTCCAAATCAGGAAACATATTTCCTGAACAGGAAAATTTAAGTTTTGATTCATAAATTGCTAAAAACACAAACAGTTTACCCAGTTGTGACCTAAATAGGCAGGTTTAGTGCTATTACATGATAGATAATAAAAAAATGTTCTTTGTGATTGTAATTGAGCAAATAATACGAGAATAAAATTTTGATCCAAATTTTCTCGGTTCCTGCACTGCTCTGCACAATGACCATCCACACAAAGATACCTTACTACGACCTTGTTATGGCACGATAAGTGTCTTGCTCGTTAGCCTTCGTTAGTCGGAGATATTTCAGTTTTAATACAATGGTTTCCTAAAATGGAAACCTTGGTTCGCCCAGATGCAAATGTTTCCTGAATTGGAAACTTTCCAAAAGTTTCCTAAATCAGTAACATTGGTTATGTTTCCAAAACAGGAAACATTTGTTATGTTTTCAAAACTGGAAACATTTGTAATATTTCCTGAACAGGAAACATACATGTACACAGTAGAATCATTTCTCAAACTGAAACCATTACAAACATATTTTCTGAAAAAATAATATTCAGGAAAAACTCTGATGTTTCCTATAATCTGCATCTGTTTACATAAATTACAACTTTTCCCAAACCATTACAAATACGTTTTCTGAAACATATTATTAAGGAAAGTCAGTTTTGCTGTTGTCTAGACAACTAAACATTTGTTTCACATACAATGTACATTTATATTGCCCGCAAGGTTTCCTAAAATGGACACCTTGGTTTGCCCTAATGTGAATATTTTCTGAATTGGAGACAATCAACAAGCTTTCGAAATCAGGAAAAAAAATCTGCGTTCCTGCAATCCTCTGCTCAATGAGCATCTGCACAAAGATAGCTTACTACAATCAAGTGTCTAGTTAGTCTGAGATACATGTAGTCAAAGGATACATGTACATGTATTCCAGTCTTAATTTGATGGTTTCCTACAATGGAAACCTTGGTTCATCCAAATGCCAATGTTTCCTGAATTGGAGACATTTATGAGGTTCCCTGAATCAGAGGAAGGAAACATTAACTTTCTCAAACTGAAACAAATACAAACATTATAGAAATAAACAAAGTTCTGAGCTACACTCCATATAAACAGATTTAATGCACAAGATTTTAACTTTCATGAGAGCCTTTATCAAATGATCAGTTGAATTTCATCAAAATTGCTAGTGAATATACAGATTGTTCAAATATTTATACATTTTCCATGGATGACCGAATGTTATATAGAGATATTCACAATATTGTTTACAAATTACCACGGAGGCTAGGTGTCATGAAGAAATGCGACGAATTAAACATTGGACGGGTGACGTTATGGCGTTACGTCATGGAGAACAGATGATGTTACGGCAAACAAATTAGGAAACACAATGTATAAATAAAGAAACATATTTGACCTCGAAACATTGGGCAACCTTAAGTTTGAATCCATGAAATGCAAAAAAATCAACAATTTCAAATGTCATCTACACATGTAACCAGGAAAGTTTAGTACATGTACTAAATGTATGAAGATCTTGGTCTATTTTCTAATATGGTATTCCAAAGTATAGCTTAATCATTTTACTTCCATTAGACTGAAAATTCTGGAATTCTTCATGTTTGAATTACAGTGATAAACTGTCATAGCTTTTTCTTTTCAGCACTTGTGGGATCATTTAACACCAGCTGTTCTATACATACTCCAAAATTCCATTTAGGGTATCCTGTACAAATGTACATGATGGCTTTCCTTTGATACAATCATTGTCAATGAGTGGTCTGTTAAATAATAAGTTAATAAATTAATTGGCCTGAGCACTATGGCAAGCCATTTCGGTATTTAATCGGTTATTCAACATATGTTGAAACTTTTTGCATATACGTACAAAAGAATTCCACATATGTGTAAAAGAAAGTTTTTAGACATATGTGCAAAAGTTTTTAGACATAAGTTGAAAACTTTTACACATATGTTGAAAAGTTTTAGGCATATACGGAAAAGTTTTACACATATGTGAAATAAATTAACTATTTCACATATGTTGAAAAGTTTTATACACATGTTTGAAAAGTTTTATACATATGTGCAAAATGTTTTCTTACATGTATGTGCAAAATGTTTCCACATATGTCAAATAAAGTGTTTTTCCACATATGTGAAAAAGTTTTGTACATATGTTAAATAAAGATCAGGAGATTTAATGGAAAGGAAATGGACTGCTCCCTGTAGTATAATGTTTGTTATCTAACGACCGTTTCAAAATGGCGCTGTCCCTTCAGGGTTTGTTTTTCGTCTCTCCGGCAATATGAAAAATTTGGAATTACAATGAGGGCATGGAAGCTTATAATAATAATAATAATAGTACTATATTAGTTATCAGCTAGGTCAAAGATAAATGATTTTGGGTTATTATAACCCTGTGATATCTGTCCTATACGTGTATGCCAATAACTGGAGATTGCCAGTTCTGACTTTCACATACGTCTCTGGTCATCTCTTATGGTCACAAACCACTAAATATTCGCCTTACTTAATATGTAGTAAATTGGCCGAGCACATCTTGAGAAAATTATATTCCCTAATATTCGCCGCCACAAATGACCCACCACACCAGGTAGCCTGGCCTTTCCGCTCAAACATATGGAAAATTCAGCATACATTCCCCACCATTTTTTCGAGATGAGACCGCTAGAAATAGGGTCATCCAGCCCGACACCATTACGGCAAATTTCGGAGGTGCCAATCAAACTGGCCCAGATTTGTTTTCCGATTACAATTTGAAAAGGTGGTTTTGATATATTTTAGAGCCAAATATTATAGAAACATTTTAAAATACATCACAGACCATTTCTGGCCCAGTCAGGTATAATGGCCAATCAATGTTCGCCGGAAGTCAAGTCCTGATAATAATCTTGGACCCACTTTCTGCAATGGAGGTTTGTGACCTACAAATAAGTAAATCTAATCAGATTCCAATAAACTTTGTATGGCCTTACCAATAACAAACAATGATATACATATGCAAATATAAAGGTCTTGCTTCGAATAATCGCAAAGTTATCGATTGTCACATCAAATGACATTTCCCTTAATATATGGACCCATGAGTAGTCAAACACTTATTCAAATATTTCACCCCAGAAGATTATTTAATAATTTATTTTCTGGATTTTCAATTTGTACACTCACAGACGTTAACTACAGTCCCCCGAATTGTATCTGTAAACGCATGAGATAACGATTATTAACACAAATTCGACCCCTCTCCCCATTGTAGAGGGGAAATAAAAGCAAAACTTTACCGCTAAATTGTATCATATCTCCAGTTAGAATCCGGTGAACGCCCTTTCATGCAGTTATTTGACAAACCGGATCAGGGTTACTTTGCAATGATTAAAGTTTGTGAATATATTGACCTAATTTAATGTGTGAGCTTACTGACCAGAACGATCGCTGATGTGGGGGTGGAGTCAATAAACGGAATGCGCAAATAAACGTTTCCACAGCACAGAATATATCAACGAATGGCTTGAAAATAACTGTACTGACACAATAACTCAAATCCTTTATAGAAGTCAGACAATATTGAAATTGGGCTGCAAACACAGAAATGCGAGCTCGGGCGCCCGCAATAGACGACAATTGTATACGTTTAGGCTTGATAACATTCTATCCGACCTGAACAAGCAAAAAATTGGCTGAAAATAGGCATTTATATCTGATTCTGTACCTCTCTGGAGGAAAAAGGTACTTAAACATGTGACAATGAAGAAAGGCCGATTTTCGTTTTTCTCCTACAGGTCACAAACCACTAAATATTCGCCTTACTTAATATGTAGTAAATTGGTCGAGCACATCTTGAGAAAACTATATTCCCTAACATTCGCCGCCACAAATGACCCACCACACCAGGTAGCCTGGCCTTTCCGCTCAAACATATGGAAAATTCAGCATACATTCCCCATCATTTTTTCGAGCTGAGACCGCCAGAAATAGGGTCATCCAGCCCGACACCATTACGGCAAATTTCGGAGGTGCCAATCAAACTGGCCCAGATTTGTTTTCCGATTAAAATTTGAAAAGGTGGTTTTGATATATTTTAGAGCCAAATATTATAGAAACATTTTAAAATACGTCACAGACCATTTCTGGCCCAGTCAGGTATAATGGCCAATCAATGTTCGCCGGAAGTTAAGTCCTGATAATAATCTTGGACCCACTTTCTGCAATGGAGGTTTGTGACCTACAAATAAGTAAATCTAATCAGATTCCAATAAACTTTGTATGGCCTTACCAATAACAAACAATGATATAAATATGCAAATATAAAGGTCTTGCTTCGAATAATCGCAAAGTTATCGATTGTCACATCAAAGTGACATTTCCCTTAATATATGGACCCATGAGTAGTCAAACACTTATTCAAATATTTCACCCCAAAAGATTATTTAATAATTTATTTTCTGGATTTTCAATTTGTACACTCACAGACGTTAACTACAGTCCCCGAATTGTATCTGTAAACGCATGAGATAACGATTATTAACACAAATTCGACCCCTCCCCCATTGTAGAGGGGAAATAAAAGCAAAACTTTACCGCTAAATTGTATCATATCTCCAGTTAGAATCCGGTGAACGCCCTTTCATGCAGTTATTTGACAAACCGGATCAGTGTTACTTTGCAATGATTAAAGTTTGTGAATATATTGACCTAATTTAATGTGTGAGCTTACTGACCAGAACGATCGCTGATGTGGGGGGTGGAGTCAATAAACTGAATACGCAAAAAAACGTTTCCACAGCACAGAATATATCAACGAATGGCTTGAAAATAACTGTACTGACACAATAACTCAATTCCTTCATAGAAGTCCGACAATATTAAAATTCGGCTGAAACACAGAAATGCCAGCTCGGGCGCCCGCAATAGACGAAAAATGTATACGTTAGGCTTGATAACATTCTATCCGACCTGAACAAGCAAAATATTGGCTGAAAATAGGCATTTATATCTGATTCTGTACCTCTCTGGAGGAAAAGGCACTTAAGCATGTGACAATGAAGAAATACCGATTTTCGTTTATCTCCTACAGGTCACAAACCACTAAATATTCGCCTTACTTAATATGTAGTAAATTGGCCGAGCACATCTTGAGAAAACTATATTCCCTAATATTCGCCGCCACAAATGACCCACCACACCAGGTAGCCTGGCCTTTCCGCTCAAACATATGGAAAATTCAGCATACATTCCCCACCATTTTATCGAGATGAGACCGCCAGAAATAGGGTCATCCAGCCCGACACCATTACGGCAAATTTCGGAGGTGCCAATCAAACTGGCCCAGATTTGTTTTCCGATTAAAATTTGAAAAGGTGGTTTTGATATATTTTAGAGCCAAATATTATAGAAACATTTTAAAATACGTCACAGACCATTTCTGGCCCAGTCAGGTATAATGGCCAATCAATGTTCGCCGGAAGTCAAGTCCTGATAATAATCTTGGACCCACTTTCTGCAATTGAGGTTTGTACCTACAAATAAGTAAATCTATTCAGATTCCAATAAACTTTGTGTGGCCGAACCAATAACAAACAATGATATACATATGCAAATATAAAGGTCTTGCTTCGAATAATCGCAAAGTTATCGATTGTCACATCAAAGTGACATTTCCCTTAATATATGGACCCATGAGTAGTCAAACACTTATTCAAATATTTCACCCCAAAATATTATTTAATAATTTATTTTCTGGATTTTCAATTTGTACACTTACAGACGTTAACTACAGTCCCCCGAATTGAATCTGTACACGCATGAGATAACGATTATTAACACAAATTCGACCCCCCCCCATTGTAGAGGGGAAATAAAGCAAAATTTTACCGCTAAATTGTATCATATCTCCAGTTAGAATCCGATGAACGCCCTTTCATGCAGTTATTTGACAAACCGGACCAGTGTTACTTTGCAATGATTAAAGTTTGTGAATATATTGACCTATTAAATTTAATGTGTGAGCTTACTGACCACAATGATCGCTGATGTGGGGGGTGGAGTCAATAAACGGAATGCGCAATTAAACGTTTCCACAGCACAGAATATATCAACGAATGGCTTGAAAATAACTGTACTAACACAATAACTCAATTTCTTTACAGAAGTCAGACAATATTAAAATTGGGCTGCAAACACAGAAATGCCAGCTCGGGTGCCCGCAATAGACGAAGAATGTATACGTTTAGGCTTGATAACATTCTATCCGACCTGAACAAGCAAAACATTGGCTGAAAATAGGCATTTATATCTGATTCTGTACCTCTTTGGAGGAAAAAGGCACTTAAACATGTGACAATGAAGAAAGACCGATTTTCGTTTTTCTCCTACAAATAAGTAAATCTAATCAGATTCCAATAAACTGTGTGTGGCCGAACCAGTAACAAACAATGATATACATATGCAATTATAAAGGTCTTGCTTCGAATAATCGCAAAGTTATCGATTGTCACATCAAAGTGACATTTCCCTTAATATATGGACCCATGAGTAGTCAAACACTTATTCAAATATTTCACTCCAAAATATTATTTAATAATTTACTTTCTGGATTTTTAATTTGTACACTTACAGACGTTAACTACAGTCCCCCGAATTGTATCTGTACACGCATGAGATAACGATTATTAACACAAATTCGACCCCCCCCCCAATGTAGAGGGGAAATAAAGCAAAATTTTACCGCTAAATTGTATCATATCTCCAGTTAGAATCCGATGAACGCCCTTTCATGCAGTTATTTGACAAACCGGACCAGTGTTACTTTGCAATGATTAAAATTTGTGAATATATTGACCTAATTTAATGTGTGAGCTTACTGACCAGAACGATCGCTGATGTGGGGGTGGAGTCAATAAACGGAATGCGCAAATAAACGTTTCCACAGCACAGAATATATCAACGGATGGCTTGAAAATAACTGTACTGACACAATAACTCAATTCCTTTATAGAAGTCAGACAATATTAAAATTGGGCTGCAAACACAGAAATGCCAGCTCGGGCGCCCGCAACAGACGAAAAATGTATACGTTTAGGCTTGATAACATTCTATCCGACCTGAACAAGCAAAAATTGGCTGAAAATAGGCATTTATATCTGATTCTGTACCTCTCTGGAGGAAAAAGGCACTTAAGCATGTGACAATGAAGAAAGACCGATTTTCGTTTTTCTCCTACAGGTCACAAACCACTAAATATTCGCCTTACTTAATATGTAGTAAATTGGCCGTGCACATCTTGAGAAAACTATATTCCCTAATATTCCCCGCCACAAATGACCCACCACACCAGGTAGACTGGCCTTTCCGCTCAAACATATGGAAAATTCAGCATACATTCCCCACCATTTTTTCGAGATGAGACCGCCAGAAATAGGGTCATCCAGCCCGACCCCATTACGGCAAATTTCGGAGGTGCCAATCAAACTGGCCCAGATTTGTTTTCCGATTAAAATTTGAAAAGGTTGTTTTGATATATTTTAGAGCCAAATATTATAGAAACATTTTAAAATACGTCACAGGCCATTTCTGGCCCAGTCAGGTATAATGGCCAATCAATGTTCATCAGAAATCAAGTCCTGATAATAATCTTGGACCCACTTTCTGCAATGGAGGTTTGTGACCTACAAATAAGTAAATCTAATCAGATTCCAATAAACTTTGTATGGCCGAACCAATAACAAACAATGATATACATATGCAAATATAAAGGACTTGCTTCGAATAATCGCCAAGTTATCGATTGTCACATCAAAGTGACATTTCCCTTAATATATGGACCCATGAGTAGTCAAACACTTATTCAAATATTTCACCCCAAAAGATTATTTAATAATTTATTTTCTGGATTTTCAATTTGTACACTCACAGGCGTTAACTACAGTCCCCCGAATTGTATCTGTAAACGCATGAGATAACGATTATTAACACAAATTCGACCCCTCCCCCCATTGTAGAGGGAAAATAAAAGCAAAACTTTACCGCTAAATTGTATCATATCTCCAGTTAGAATCCGGTGAACGCCCTTTCATGCAGTTATTTGACAAACCGGATCAGTGTTACTTTGCAATGATTAAAGTTTGTGAATATATTGACCTAATTTAATGTGTGAGCTTACTGACCAGAACGATCGCTGATGTGGGGGGTGGAGTCAATAAACGGAACGCGCAAATAAACGTTTCCACAGCATAGAATATATCAACGAATGACTTGAAAATAACTGTACTGACACAATAACTCAATTCCTTTATAGAAGTCACAATATTAAAATTGGGCTGCAAACACAGAAATGTCACCTCGGGCGCCCGCAATAGACGAAAAATGTATACGTTTAGGCTTGATAACATTCTATCCGACCTGAACAAGCAAACACTTGGCTGAAAATAGGCATTTATATCTGATTCTGTACCTCTGGAGGAAAAAGGCACTTAAACATGTGACAATGAAGAAAGGCCGATTTTCGTTTTTCTCCTACAGGTCACAAACCACTAAATATTCGCCTTACTTAATATGTAGTAAATTGGCCGAGCACATCTTGAGAAAAGTATATTCCCTAATATTCGCCGCCACAAATGACTCACCACACCAGGTAGCCTGGCCTTTCCGCTCAAACATATGGAAAATTCAGCATACATTCCCCACCATTTTTTCGAGATGAGACCGCCAGAAATAGGGTCATCCAGCCCGACACCATTACGGCAAATTTCGGAGGTGCCAATCAAACTGGCTCAGATTTTTTTTCCGATTAAAATTTGAAAAGGTGGTTTTGATATATTTTAGAGTCAAATATTATAGAAACATTTTAAAATATGTCACAGACCATTTCTGGCCCAGTCAGGTATAATGGCCAATCAATGTTCGCCGGAAGTCAAGTCCTGATAATAATCGTGGGCCCACCCACGTCAATGGAGGTTTGTGACCTGAAGGTGTACGATAGCTGCCAGTTTTAAGAAGTTTGCTGCGGTTTAAGTGTTGTGAATTTCATTTTTTACAATGTATATAATAATACATACTCGGTATTCGTATACGTTATGATCTCGATTATTTGGGTGCTTGCATACACGTGTAGCGCATGATTATTAAGTGCGATAATGATTATTATACTGTACATTTCGGGGGCGTTTAAAAATCAAAGTGGCAGGTGAGGAAGTTTCTTGCTAATTTTACTACAAACTTTCACGTTGATCAATTCGCATTTTCATCTTTCTCTAAAATGAGATTGTTAATCGTCATACAGCATTAATGATCTGCCGTAACCTGACCACTGTCAGCAACGATACGGCGGCCTGTCGCCAGTTTGTAATATCAGAGGAGAGAATGCATAATCGTGATTTTCAATGGTCTTTTGGCCTACGCCATATCTCATATCATTTCAGTTTGATTCTCCCTAGATTGGATTTCTTAAGAGCAGGCCGTGTTCACTATTGGCCTCCGTCATATTTCGTTGAACAATTTATTCGTTTATTTGGTTTATCAAATTCAATATTTTAAATATTTAAATAGTAGTTAGTATATTTATTAGTAAATATATCCTCCGTTCCAACCGCTCTGTTATGAGTCCTTGATGGAACAGACAGACTGTAAATAAGGAAAACTTGATGGCTGGGCTAAATTCCCCCGCTTTGACCTTGAGTGCACCTTGTAACGTCACTTCCGGTTCCGTTCACGTGGCCGGAAGTGACCTTTGACCCCTACGCATGCGCACAATACCGGATAATAATGGTGCGCAGGGTCAAAGGTCACTTCCGGTCACGTGACCGGAACCGGAAAGTGCGGAGTCAATGCGGGGGGATTTCACCTTTTAAAAGGTCAAAAGTCACGTGAGTGGAAGTGACGTCACAAAGGTCATATGCACATTTGAAAAGACCAAGAGGTATCTACCTATCATTTCGGAATCTCCATAAACTGATTAACTACGGTATACAAAAAAAATAACCAGATCACATTGTTGTAATAAAAAATCAGGTTTTATTTTCATTACAGAGAACATAACATATATACAAGAGTTAATTCCTCTTATTATAACATCAGCGGCAACGGAATATCTGCGGTGTAAATTCACCTTTACTTTAGCATTTATAGGGTATCCATGAATCTAAATATCCAGATACGTCATGGTCACACCATCTCGGAGATCGTTGCGCTTGGGGTAGAAGAAGGTGAAGGCATCCCGCTGCTGGGTGTAGGAGAGCATCTGGTTCTAGTCGACACGAAAGCCCTCGTTGGTTTCACTGGTCTGGCTTTGTAGTACATCGAGGTACAGGGCTCGGAGTCTGGCGCTTAGACCCAGCAAGAGTGATCTGCCCCTGAATACGACTGTATGTATTTACTCCAATGTTAATCTCCCGGAATGCACGTCATCAAACATGACCCCCGACAATATTGTCAGCTTACCCTCCTTTTGTCCACATGTCCTATACCGAGAACCAGAGACAGGGGAATTGCACCAAATGAGTCGCTTGGATGTGGGATGAGGGTATGGGGCTGCCCATTGGGCTTAATAGGAAGTTCTCTATGGTTGTCCTAAAAAGGGCCTTTGGATGATTTTAGAGTGTTTTCTCATTGTGTAGGGAGAATCCATTGGCGGCATGGACTGACGTACTGCCCGGTTGATGTCGAGTATTACCAGTACTCAGGAGAGTGGTGGTCTGGTCTCTCTCCCGCAGTCCAAGTAGACGGTCCTCACTCTTTCGAGGTTATACATGCCCATAATTCGTGTTGTTCCAAGTCGGCTTTCTATCAATATCATCTCTGGCATTGCATCGGTGGTCGTACACCCGCCTTAGACATACTCGTCGTCTCCTGGTCTTTACCCGCACCTCGAACTCTCACTCCACCTGTTGCTCTTGTAACTTGCCATGGTCCTTCCTCATCAAAAGTTTGTGCTGGAATGCTCGCTCTTAACCTAGACCAAAACAGGTACTTGGTCTGTGGGATGATTTCATTGGCTTTCCATTTTACTGCATTGCTCTTGCATTGGTTTGTTTTTATAGCCAATAAAGGGGCTGTCAACGGAGATTTCTTAGCCTCTCGTCCATACAACAACAGCGTTTCGATGTGGGCTCGATAAGGGCACGTGTTGGTCGAGTCACTGATGAGTTTGTTGCTGAGAAAAATATCCACCTGTTGAAACATAGAGTGCAGCCAGAGATTCGTCGGGCCCACCGTTGCACGGTCGACGATTCTGGAGCCATCCTCAATGAAGATCTTGGCTTTCACATACAAGTACGTATGGGCTAACTCCACATTGCTGATGATGAACTCGATGGACCCTGTTTATTGATGCTCGAGAGCGGGAGATGCTCCACCCATAATGCTTGTTCGGTACTGGTCTGTGTGGGCGGGACAATCCACAAATCAAATTCACTGTTGGTGGAGGGGCAAGACTCTGTGTGGATGAAGGACATGTTTACTCAATATATCCCGGGTCTTCGATGTGCTTCCTCGATGGGTCGGTCGTCGACTGGGTCGCAGTCTCGGCGGTGCAGGTCTATTATTTCCTACGGTTCTTTGTGCTTCAGCGACCAAGACACCTCATGCTTATTTTGCTCGGCGTTTCAATGCTTCTCGGACAGGGACACCGTTGAACGGCTTGCACCGCACTTCGGACCGCTTGTTTTTCGATCGCTTTTACCCCACGCGTCACGAAGGGCAGGGACGTTTTGACGATGCTTCCGAGTACGTTCCCAAGACCATGTCCTCGTTGGATGCGTAGACAGGAAGGCCACCACCGACCTGTTGGGGATAATGGACCATATAGCTGTATGCATCGTACTCGTAAGGTACCTTCATTATCCAAAGTTGAGAGAACATGCTTGTCGAAAATGAAGTGTGACCACCACTTTCCTAATTTCGAATGCCAGAGGTTTTCCGGTGTCATCCGTTATATCGATGGTGATGGTACTGATGTCAGTTTGTCGTACCGGGAGATAGAGTATGTGGTTAAAGCCCTGTGTGACCTGATCTCTACCACATCCGAATAGACATAGAGTCCACATAAGCCAGCGTTAAGTGGATATCCTTTAGGCCATACTCCCAACGTCCGGGGAGATGTAAAGGATGTGGCAGATGTGTGACATAATGGGCTAAGCTGTTGTTGAGAAACACCGCAGCCGAGCTATTACTGGTGTGAGGTAAAACATGACGACTGAGATTTCCTGCTACCGCTGTTGGTTTAATAGTGTTCCCAGGCCTTGGGAGCTTGTTCCCTGCGTCGTGATCGTCGCGGTGACTTGCTATGTTTCACGGCTCTGGAGAGGTAGGGTGTCTTCACCAGGGGTGGTGTTTTAAAGAGTGTGAAAGCTTTCCGTAAGGAGCGTATCCGTTGTGGTGTTTTGGGTGGGCACTCCGGTTCCCACTCGGCTTCCCAGGTCCGTGGGGGTAGAGTATGTCGTTATGACTTGCGGGGTGCGCGTACCGGAGATTGCTGTTCTACGTCACGCTGCATCCAGGCTCAGCGCTGGGGGTTCCCCACCAATTCCTGTGGAACCTGCATGTCTTTCAAGCCTTGGTCAAACACCTCCCATCCTTGAGGATCCGAGTGCGACCTGCGTTGACGCATCAAGTCATTCACTAAATCCGTCAGGTGGGTAACGGGGACCACCTGGTTCTGTACCAGTAGTTCACCATTATCATTCCAGGTCATGCTAGGATTGTCTTTCACTCGCTGTAATACCAGGCCAGCCTGTTTCTTGAACGACACGGGTACACTCTGTAAGACTTCGTCTTCGACCCATTGTGGGGCTGTGGATGGTACACCTGATAATGGCGGCGACAAGTTGTGTTGGCTGTGCGACTGACGCGGAGCTTGGTTCGGGGGTTTTGTATTGGTCCATGAACGTGATGTACCGTTGAAGCGTCTGATTGTACTGTTGTACTTTCTCACGGTCGCTTAACACCGGTCGTTGCAGAATCTGTTGCATCTCGTGATCGAGTCTGTTGATCGTCTTCACAGTAGGGGGAGAGGATACGGCGATTGGAGGCTTTGAAGCAAGCGCGGTTCGATGAGGATCATTGTTTTCCTGTGGTTCATTTTCAGCCGAAGATTCCATCAAGTAGAGGGCCTAACACAGATGCGGCCAACGGGACTAAGATCGCATCGACAATTACAAGCCTCTTGTCCGTCATTCATGGTTCAGCCGTCATCCATTAAAGAACACCCGCGTCCATAATCCAAAGACCTATTCCATATTCGACATAACAGCATTAGCAACAAATTCAAAAAGACAATCATAGTATACATAAACATAGGCTAGTTTCCTGTAAGAGAGAAGCGGTCAACAGATTTCAATGATGCCGGCAAGACATCACGATGTTCCGTATCAAATCCGTATCGTTCATCAGTATTCTTAATTCATATGATATTCGTTGTAAAGTCGTCATCTAGAGAATGATGTATCTGTCACGCTTTGATTGTGACTGTTCATATGAGCACCATGAGGATCTTCAAGTACATGGGTTCATACGGCCCGCTTGAACGCTACGCTCGTATTTTGCAATCAGCATGCGATATGTATCGCCAGATTTGAGAAACTTTGAGTTGAGGCGCTTGGTGGTGAAGACCTGTTTTATAAGTTTCTGGAACACTGGTTTGTGACGTTGATTAAAATCATCACATTTAACACATGATCTAGCAAATGCTCTATAAACAAAGAAACATCTCATGAATGATATCTCTTGTATGTAGTAGAGCTAAAGAATGTGTTATGGCTTCTGACATTAAGATATCTATGATGAGCTTTCTTGAACACAGATACTATTAATGAACTTAGACGGTCAATAAGGTCCTGATGAGGGATTGTAGTATAGAGAGTCGAGAAATCCTATGTGGCTACATGTCTGTACGGTATGTGACCTTTAGCATCAAGTTCTTCCGTAAGACGTTTTGAGTTTTTCAATATCCACATACATTCAACGCCAGAGTTTGTAGAAATAGAGGCGCAAAACCTTTTCCCAAAATGCGTTTACCTCCTGAAGAGCCCTCGTCAACAGGGCTGAAAGAAGCTTGGTGGTGCAGATTCTAGAACCAGCTGCGAATCTAGCTTTGTATGTTGATTTATGCAACTTGGGAGTCCAGTATACTTTTGGTATGTCGTTATGATTAGTTGGAAGACAAATACCTTTTCTCTGAGAAACGTTTTGTGATTGTTAAATCAACCTTCCAGAGTAAATGCAGTATGGGAGTAAGTAGACGTATTTGATGATGATATGTTTACACTCAATTCTTTAACCAGCACCTGGTAATAGTAATATTTACATATGAATATTGTATTATTTGGAGCTTTGTCTGCTGGGACTATGACGAATTTACTCTGGAGATTTGCTAGAACTTTTTGCGAATTGACGTTTCTCAGTAGTTGTTTTGTTTGGGGAAGGTTACTTCTGTCAATATGGCGGATTGTTTCAATGACCTTGCTCTTGATGAGGTCCAGCCAATCAGCGAGTACTGTAGGTTCAACTTTTTCTCGCTTATCAATCAATAACGTACTGTTGCAATGCAGACAGGGCTATCTGCTGGTCGACCTTCAGATTTATTCTTCTCGGCTCTCTCTATTTAGGTCTCTTCATCAGGAGTAATCTTAGGTCCTTATCACTCACTATATCAATGTTACCTGTCACATGTCTGCATGGTGTATAGATAAAGTCCGACGATTCACAATCACAACTATAGCCTCCATGCGTGTATAAGTTGCAGTCAATCTCCTTCACAGCATTAGAGTAATTAAATATCTTGGTGGCTATAGATTTAGTATACTTGTATGAAATGCAAGGTGGTTCTGTGAACGTAAAATAGTTTGGTACAGCGTTGCGTACCTGTGGATCATTCAGAATTCGAGATAAATTAATAATGCCCAGTTCTTTATCGAAGTAGTTGAGTTTCAAGAAAAGCCGATCTTGGGATGTTTCGATCATGTTCACTGGACGATACAACCGAAGATGCGCTATATCTTGACATATTTTAGTGAGTTTGGGTGGCATCATATTTCCTGAAGACGCAGATTGTTGTATATCTCTGGCTATATGATTTAAAGCTCTCAGGGGTAACGCATACAGAACTGTACGTAAGCTATGGGTGTGTTAATTAAACCCACTAAGTAATTTAATGTGATCTGATCGTGAATCCTCGCACTAAACTTTCTCCAACCATGGATGCGATGTCTCCGTTGATGGAGTTTAAATAGCTGAGTAATATTGAATATATTTGAGCAGCAGTTTGTAACATTGCCGAACCCAGACATCATTTAAACCATACGGAAACACTGATCCAAGTTCTAGCATCCAGAATAGGTCCCGCTCTCCTATTTTTCTCTCAAATCCATAGGGGGCCTTTCTGTAAGATCTTTTTCTTCGGTGCTTGCGGGACTCGCTTCTGGACCAGGGTTCGAAGACCTGTCTTATACTTGGCCATCTTGGTCTTCTGAGCCGGAGTCAGTGGCACGTTCCCTTTCAAGACGTAATGCCCGATTCACACAGACAGCGCACAAGGTCAGGGCCCGCGCCGCGTACAATAGTCCGAACCAACTCGGGTGGGCGGTCTTCAATACACGGATCGTCGGAGCGTGCTTCCGTACTCGAGCGGACATCCTGTACAACCAACGCTGGAACCTACAACCCTGCCCTTTTTATCCTTTGCGGGCTACTCCATGAATATTCTTTCGCCTCAGAGACAAAGTCAACCATGATGTTGTATTAATTCTTTTCTTCTGTCCATCATCAAACACACACACCCCAGCTGAGGGAGCCACTGTGGGTGTGTTTACATTATTTTTGCATGTACACGTGGTGGGTCTCCCCAGGAAAAATAGCGGTCCGTAGTCGAAGATGGTCGGGAGTGGCTTGCTTCAGGTTGAAGAGCATATACCCGTGTTGAGGGGTTGTCGCATCTTCAAAGGCTTCCAATGCAAACCGGGTGCGTCCGGGGTACATCTGTCTCACCAGGTGTCGCAGTTGAGTGGTATCTCTCGGGTTTTTAAACACCACCAGTTAGTGGTCATGCTCAATGTAGATGATGCTGAGCCGCTGATGATGATTGCCTTTGGTAAAAAGCTGGGTGATTCGAGCATCCGTCTCCGCCATGACATCATCAATGACCACCAAAGTGCCCGGTTCCAAGTCGTTTAGGTTGGGTAGGCCTTCCACGAACCTGGTGTTGGGCATTGCTGCAGACCACGTTTGTCGTTCTCCGTAACACACACGACACGGGCAATGGGTGGGGTAATCATGTTATCGGCGTGTTGAACGAGTTTCTTGACAAAGTGCGTCTTGCTCGAGCCCGTCGGCCCCGTAAGGAGGCAGGCGAAGGGGTGTTGCCACCGGGGGTTCATGGTTGGAGGTGTATCCGCTGTCTTGGTAACCCGCTCTTGTAAATTTGGTACCAGTGAACCGGGGTCGTCGGGGCGTCAACGTTGGTCGTTAGGGCGTTCAATGTGCGAGATGAAAACCGATGGTGTTCCAGGCGTAGTGGGCACTGCAATACGGTGTGGGGTTTGATGTTGAACTGGACTATATACTCGTTGTGGTGGTGCTGGTGATGATTGGGCTCGTTTCGATCACTGGTTTGAAACGTGGAGGGGGTCTGTACTTTCGTCTGACCTGCACTCACGACTGGTGGTTGTGTCTTTGGCGGGATGAGAAGAGTGCTGAGGTACATCACGTCGTAAAACACACCCCCCATATAAAATGCCCAGCAGGGTTAGCAATGTCACCACAAAGTCCACTTGTGATTTGCGCGTCTTTGGATACGCTATGTTCAGAGGCAGCTGCTGTTTGTCCATAGAACCGTGTTCATGGTCGAGCGTAGAATGAACACTACCGACTGTGGTTCCTGACCTTAGAGCCGTTTCATCTGGTTGTCCGGGACCTAGGAATTGAAGGAACTGGGCAAGCCTTGCCATTTCACGAGACGCTACCTCGGCGTCGCTCGGTTTTCAGGATGCGTTTCACAGTGTAATAGTCTTGGCCTGTTTTCACCACGGGCTGTAATTCTTGCTCGTAAACGTTCCTTGCAACGGTTCCCCTTGAAGATCCTTCAGTTCATATACTCGCGGTTGTCGGGGGTATGCGGCGTTTAATCATGAAGTGCCCATCGCTTCCGTTGGAGAGGTAACTCTTCTCGAACTGGCTCTTGACTTTACTGATCCGTTCAGGGCCCCCGACCTTGAACACCTCCTCCAATCGTTGTTGAGGTTGCACAGGGTACAAGACACGCCGGACTTGGGCTTCGTCACGTTTAGAAACAGTAATGGGTGCTCTCTGTATACTCCAGTGATAGGCTCGATTGTAACCCTCCACCAGCAGGAGGAGATCATCGATGTACCGCCTGGTATTCTTATAGGTGAAATATTTATACATGCGGCCTTTGAACGTCCGATTGAACCTTTCCACAACGTAAGCCTTCGTCTCGTTGTACGTCTGAAGGAAGAACACCTGGGCTTTCAGAAACTGTTGGAAAGGTCTGTTGAGGAATTCCGTGTCTTCGTCGGTGTGCAAATATAACAGCTTACGACCCCTCTTGAAGTTGCCCGTGAACGAAGCTACGAGATTCTCCCCGGTTTTCGTACGGATGGGTACCACCTACGCATACTTTCACAAGATATCGATGCACGTCAAGATATACCGATTCTCATTGTTGTGTTTGGCAAAGGCGCTCATATCGAGCAAATCGGCCATTGAGCATCTATACCACCAACGATGACGCGGTTCCGTGGAAAATGGCGGCGGGTAGCTCGCTGTAAGGTATAGGTGTCTTTTTTTCTAACCAATCTCGGACTCGGCTCGTGGTATGCCCTGGGTTTTTTTTCGGCTCGATAGAGGGCGGATAATGCACTATAGGCTGCCGAACTATCGGGATGGTAATACGTGTCCAACACCTTCTCCCAGCTCTTCATGGTGACAAATGATAAATGACCCCGGCTCTATCAATTATTTATAACGGCTATATCTTGGGCCGGGGTCGGAGTTTCTTTCTGATTTTTTGTTCTGCCAGCACATCGTCCATGGCAAATGGCCAGGTCAACTCGTCTGATGACCGCTCTTCCTCCGTAAGCACCGGATCCACATCCGCTACGGCGTCTCCCAACGCGGACCATAGAACAGGGTGGAGGGTAAAATGCACTGTACCCCATCTAGCCGAGCCAATTGAGCAAAGAAGGGACCGCGTCGGACGTACACATCGTGGCACACGTGGATGAGGTTGTCGTCCAGTTCACCAGACAACACTCGTCTGAATTTGGTCCAGCCCTCCCGGGACAGACGAATGTGAGCCCGGCGCGGTTGTGTAGGGTCCGCATCACAGATGTCTCCCTCCTCCATGATATCGACCGTATCCGCATAGACGTACAGGAAGACCTAGGGGTCAAGCTGAGAAACGCCCGTATTATATGCTCCGTCATGGTCAGTACGTGAATGGCACACGATGTGACTCTCCCTCGTATTTTTAGGGAGGAAAAGTACATGACGTGTGGATCGTGTAGTCAATCAATTTAGTCACGTAAAACGTAACATTTGTCGTCATCTCCACCTGCCATTTGGTGTTGGGCCGTTGTTGTCGGGCCCATTCCAAGCTATCCAAGGTATCTAGTTGGGCCAGTGCCGTGTCCATGGACGCACGATCCGTAATGGTGAAGGGCTGGTCGTACACGAGGGTATTGTGACTGGGGTTAATGTACCGGAGCTGATCCGTCTCCTTATGCCGTAATAAAGTGAGATTCAATTTGAAGGCTGTGGCTTGGTCCTCAAAAATGGTATAGGCGTGGTGGGGTAGGCGGCTGTTATCATCTAACACGAAATTGTAGAAGTCCAATACAGGGCGATGTCGGTGAAAACAGTGCAGGGTGGTAGGCCAATGACGCTGATAGATCGGACGCACAGTTTCCGGTATCGGTAGTACCTCCATGGGTGGCTCGTCGTGATCTGTGGTAAAGTTTCCCTCCTCGGTGGGGACTGAATTTCAGGTGAGTGGTAAGCGGGACCTTTCACGTCGCATGGTTTAAGATAATTGAGTACAGTCATGAAAAATCGGCTCTATTTATTAGCCTTCAATATGGTGCATCATGGGATAGCAGCATGAAACGTACATCCCATATTATCTGTGAATATCTGGCGCTGGGGTGAAGGTTCCTTTCTGGATGCTTTCATTGGGTTCTAACGCCGTACCGGCCTCCGTTGTATGGATGCGATTGTCACTGGGTTGACTGAGCATATCCGGGTAATCTATGGCGTCGTCGTGCTCCGACGGTGGAATACGGGTGTTGAGTTTATCCAGGACATCTTTGTAGGTCACGGATGTGAGAACCGGATAGTCTCTCTCGTCTTCCTCCTTGGCGCGGTTGATAATTTGTTCATTGGGCTCGGCCAGTACGTCCTCAATAGCACTAGACAAGGCCCACTGGACGGCTGACCGCTCGTCCGGTGTAAACAGCTGGTCTACAATAGACACCATTTTCTCAAAGGCCGTCCATAGATCAGGGTCTAAGGTGAAGCTTCCGGTGAGATCCCGGTAACGCCCCAGGCGTGCGAAGCATGGCCCACGATGTACGTAGATGGCATTCTCCTCGTGGATGGGGTCACCATCGAGCTCACCGCTCAATACCCGTTTAAATTTGGTCCAGCCGTCACGGTGTAGCGTAACCATTATTGATGTGGACCAGCAAACATCCCGGTCTTCTACGATGGTGACTGTATCCTCATAGACCCGTAACCCCATCTCGGATGTAAGGAGAAGGAGCGCTCGTAGGACTGACGACATGGTCGACGAAATGACGAGTGATGAATGACCCACACCGTCACTGACCGCCGTATTTATAGTGAATTGTTTCGTCCGGTTGCGCATGACCAGCCCTATTTATTCACCCCACACCAGTCCAGGGAATACTCGGTCCAGGCGACTCATTTGGTGCAATTTCCCTGTCTCTGTTGGTTCTCGATATAGGACATGTGGAGACAAGGAGGGTTCCCCACTTGCCATTTATGCTGGATATATAGCTGGCGATATTGTCGGATACCATGCTTGAAGACGTGCATTACGGGAGACGAACATTTGGAGTGACTGAAGTACATATACAGTCGTATTCAGGGGCAGATAACTCTTGTTGCATTTTCCCGGACATGTCAATTAACATTTAAGTAACTGAAGGACATATGCAGTCATAATCAGGGGCAGATAACTCTTGTTGGGCCTAAACGCCAGGTTCCGAAACGGCTAGCAGACGCCTCTTGGCCCTTTAAACGGACATTAAAGGTCACATTGACCTTGGAAATTTTTGACTATGACCTTTGTGACGTAACTTCCGGTTCCGATCACCTGACCGGAAGTGACTTTCGACCCCTGCGCATTCTCATTAGGAGCAAGTATAAACCATCGCTACAAACGTCCACTCATATGCTCCTTTTCTAATGCGCATGCGCATGCGATATTATTACCCCATACCCACTCGGATGCTCCCCCACGAGTGCTTCATTATGACACCTCCCACGGCCCATTTGGCCCAATAGTGGTCCCCCTCGACCCCAAAACGTCTATCCCTATACTCTTTTTCTACTGCGCATGCACAGAATGAACTGAGTTCCACGCCATAGCCATCCAGTCGGGTGTTTCCCCGCGAGTGCTTCACTATGACACCTCCCACGGCCCAATATTGGCCATCTCGACCCAAAACGTATACTCCCATACTTTTTTCTACTGCGCATGCACATAATGACTTCAGTTCCACGCCATACCCATCCATTCCGATGCTCCCCTACGAGTGCTTCACTATGACACCTCTCACGGCCAAATCGGATCAATGTTGGCTCATCTCGACCCCAAAACGTCTATTTCCATACTCTTTTTCTACTGCGCATACGCGGAATGACATCAGTTCCACGTCATACCCATCCAGTGGTATGCTCCCCCACGAGTGCTTCACTATGACACCTCTCACGGTCCATTCGAACCAATAATGGTCCACCTCAACTTTTCAACAAAATTCACCCATGGCTTCGAGACCCCTTCCATCGTCTTTCATATGATGAGACAGAAAAAACGAGATGCCACACTCCATACCGCAAATGTCCATGCGTGGTTTCCCGATTGGGTCAATACCATACCCGTACATTGATCTGCCCTCTGGTAGGTATGGGCTGACTCGTGGTGCAGTGTATAACGTGCCTGCTTCTGTAGCGTGCAGTACGGGCCCGACTCCAGCTGGGACGAGGGGGATTCCCCTTCTCTCGCTGTGGCAATGTATAGTGATTATAACCTAAAAACTATGCCCTGGACCTCGAAGGTCGATTACCCTACGGACATTCCCGAACATTGCCGGAGATGACCGAATATTGCCGAAGATTCGCGGACATTGCTTAAGATTGCCGGACATTCACGAAGATTCAGATGACGCGACCACTCGCGTATTTGAAGTCTCGTTTACATGGGACTACTTCCTTTTCGCGGAGGCTTCTCCCCGGGAACGGAAGGGACCGCATCACCGCCGGAATAACCCTGTTCTATTGGTAGATCATGACGTCAGTTTTATTTATAGATCACCCGAATTGAGGAATAGAACAGTACAACCTTCACGCAATCTAATTAAAATTAAATCCTATCAGGACATGTCGCTTGTAACTCGCGTGTTAACCAATCCCCTGAACGCTTCATAGCGCTTTGAAGGGAACATTGATGCCAAAGAATTTTTGGTTGGCTCAGCCGAATTAGCTGGCTCGCTGGCGGGGTGTCTTTTCATGTTGCCGCGGTCCCGACATTGTGGCACCATAATACGGGGTATATATATGGACTCATCTTTGGTGTAAACATTGGAGTAAAATGGACACAGTGAACCCATCTCCCCTCCCCGAATGCAAATGGATGAGTCCAGATGATGTCATAATACTATTAAATATCCATGGTATGGGCGCTCAGAACACCAAAATCAATTGAAATGCATAAGATCCTATATAGCGACATGTACGATTGGGGAGCATTGATAGGATATTAATTTATTAAGATTGAGCCTTCACAGTATTGCTGCGTACTATAAGTTTAACTCCCAATGTATTCAGGCGGTTTTTTTCGTGGCTATACGGATCGACCACCCCATCGTGTATTCAGCCATATCACGGGTCACCAGCGCCGTATATCATACTCCTGAGCGATTCCCGGAGAGGTCGGATTGACTAGCCACCGGCTAATGTTTCAATATCGTCCGACCTTAAATAACCAATCAACCACCCTTTCCAGGAGATTCAGGCGATCCCCGTGTATTTGAAGTCTCATTGACATAGGACTATTTTCTGTCCGCGGAGGCTTCTCCTCCGAAGTGACTACATCACACATGGACGCCTCTTGACCCTTTGGAAGAGTATCAAAGGGCGCATTGACCAAAACATGACGCCTCTTGACCATTCATAAGGGGATCTTGAGTCATATTCACCTTTGACTTCTGAGTGCACTTTGTGACGTCACTTCCGGTCACGTGACCGGAAGTGACCATTGACCGCTGCGCACCAATATTATTATCCGGTGTTGTGCTCATGCGCATGGGTCAAAGGTAACTTTCGGTCACGTAACAGGAACCGGAAGTGAAGTCACAAAGTGCACACAGAGGTTAATATGATCCAAGATCAGCTTTATATACTACTCATGTGCACTAGGACAGCAGTGGAGGTGGAAGTATTGAGGAGATTTTGGCCATACGTGGTCCACATTTAGCGTGCTTGATGCCCTCGAGTAGAACAAGACTGGAGTAATACGCGCATATGCACTTGGGGAGTGGTAGACAAAGGACATGTTCTAAGATGAGCATACGAACGCGGAGCATAGGAGATAAAGGGCAATTTTTGGTGTGGGTTGTGTGGGTGGCTGATTACAGGCAGGACCAGCAGTCACGGTCTCGCTCTGATGAGAGGATTGCGAAAGTGGAACGCTTAACCGAGACGATAGGGGTGGGAGACATCGGGGATTCACACGACGAGACTCACGGGCCCAGGCATGTGCCATATGGTATTGTGGGTAGGGCATTATGGGTCTGGCGACCCTGGGAGAGTTACTCCCGATGTGGGTTACCGGGTACAGTCACCCAAATAGATTCACGGGCCCAAGCATGCGCCATAGGGTATTGTGGATAGGGTAATATGGGTATGGCTACCCAAGCAGAGTTACCTCCACTTGGAGGCTACCAGTTACAGGATGTTCTACGTTTCTTGATCTTATTCCCTGAATTAAAAAAGTTAAGATCGCATCCAACACAATGACCTGTGTATTTATTTCTTTCCATTAAATTTATTGCAGGTACAGTGGATTTGGTTATTGTGATCAATGAAATGGTACGTGCCATGAGTGGGATTCGATCCGGCATGTGCAGACGCCCGCATGTGTAGACCAGTATACCCATACCCCAGGTGAAGGAAATATCATGGATCTCGAGACTGGCGCCGTAGGCCACGCAGCCATTCTGACAAAGCTGGCTATCATGGTCAAAATGATCCATATATAGCGGAACATATGTAGAACGCCTTCATTCAAAATCTCACACACCAATCTTGAGTGTCAACGCTCCATGACGACCCTTCTTCAGAGAGAGAGTGGGAGAAGATCAACAACAATCAACAACAATCATACTGCGTATTCCACATTTTATTATCCCCTCCATCACAGCACGGCCAAGCTGGGGAAGGCGCTATGGGTGTCTTCACGTAACATAATGGTACGTATGGTCCGCATATCAAACGCATCATTGTCCATGTTTGGTTCAATCAGAAGCCGCCGTATGAGGAAATGCCCTTGTGATGCGTCATATCGCATGCTGATAGCAAAATACGAGCGTAGCGTGCAAGATCTATGGCGTTACGTTTCGTAACTTGTGTCTAATTCCACTTAACCCGCGGCTAGGGGCCGTATGAACCCATGCACTTCAAGATCCTCATGGTGCTCATATGAATAGTCACAATCAAAGCGTGACTGAGATACATCGTTCTCTAGATGACTTTACAACGAATATTATGGATTAAGAATATTGATCCGCGATACGGATTTGATATTTTGGAACATCATGATGTCTTGCTGGCATCATTGAAAACTGTTGACCGATTCTCTCTCGCAGGAAACTAGCCTATGTTTATGTATACTATGATTGTATTTTTGAATTTGGTGCTAATACTGTTATATGGAATATGGAATAGGTCTTGGGATTATGGAGGTGGATACTCTTTAATGGACGGACCTGACGCTTGTAACTCGACCATGTTCGATCTTTTTTATCGTCTGTTGCGCGGGTCCTAAGCATCTGCTGCAGTCCGGGATACTCGGCAACATTTTGAACGCATTTTTAAGAGCCTCTGTGGGTGGTAACCCCTTTGCTCTTCCAAGTGTCGCTTGGTTTTCATGATGGCTCGATGCGAGGGATCGCTTTTCGTGGATGTGGATGTACGCCTGCTGTAAGTTATCCTGTCCGGCTTGCTCGATCGCCTTAACATGGGTATTAATAGGCTCATCCACAATATGGTCCCAAAATGTATATGTTTGCATTTTACATTTTTCAGAGCCTCTGTGGGTAGTAACCTCATTCCCCTTTCAAATGATGCTTGGTCTCCATGATGGACCTATGCTTGTGATCGCCCTTCATTTCAATCGGCGTACACTCGCGTACACTCTTCAGAGACCGCCATGGCTGTTTTCCTGATGTAGGAGTTTGTTTCACTCATATGGTGACAGTCAGTTTGGCTGGTGGAGGAAGCCGGAGTACCCGGAGAGAACCACCGCCCTTCGGCAAGTCCTGATGTAGGAACGCATTTAGATGTAAGCCTGTAATTTGAAATAAAGGATGGTTCGTCATGAAGACCAAGCGTCATGTGGAAGAGGATATGGGGTTACTACCCACAGAAGCTCGGAAAAAAATGCGGTCAATATTTAAATACGGCTGTTGACGATACAGTATCCTGGACTGCCTGAAGACGGTTAGGGATGAACCAGAGTGAATGGGCCACCGTTGAACACTAACGACCATGACCGAAGATTTGACGCAACACAAGGGCCGTTTCTCAAAGGGCAGCTTTCAATTGGACAAGAGTGAAAACGACCGACGATGCATCAGATACATGGGAGATAGCATACGAGAATTGTAAGCAAGCCCAACGCGGCTCCCCCAAGTTGCGTGTGATGTACTGTTCCCGGGAGGAGGTAAGGGGAGCTATGCACCTAGTCCTTGGTGAGTATTCAAAAATGCGGATACTCTGCTACTTACTAATGACGCAGATGACGCATGACCTGCCTTCTAGGGATATATTCCTGGGTCTACATGCATCTCCAAGGGTCACATTTCACTAGTCGCCCATATGGACTAGTGTATAGGAGTGTACGCAGCGATGTCTCAAGTGCGTACGCAAGCGTATCTGCGCTTTCTCTAATAGTAATGACGTCACATATAACGTTACAGATGGCGTCAGTAACATGGGCAGCACTCAAGACGAGAGCTTCATTACGAGACCTTGTATGCTATATTTCGAACCAGGATGGCCGCTACATCACCCAAAACACTCCCCTGCGCACCCACACATACCCGATCACTACTCCTCCTCGACTGCGCATGGCTTCCCTTCCGGTCAAAACCAGAGCAAAGGTACTCTACACAACGGGAGCGTCCTTCAGTCTTACTCTACATCACAAAAGCTTCAACAGGGCACCATGTACGGCCCATTTTGACCCAGGATGGCACCTAGATCGTCCAAACACGCCCTTGCGTAGCCAGGTGTCATTTCTCTACTTCTCCTCGACTGTGCATACACATCATGACGTCACAGTCACACCATGGTCATGACGCTGTATGACTATGGAAGTACAATGTAGTCCGTAGTTTCGGATTATTGGTCCCCCTTGAAAATTTTTACACAGCAGAGCGCCCACTGCTGGTCTGACCACATGATAATTAAGCTTCCCTTCTTGGTAACCAGTATTTGTAATACCATGCTTCTGGGTACTATCGTTCCTTTAAAATGGCATATGCGGATGGGTGGCTTGGTTGAGCAAAATGGCGGAAAGTAGTATACAAAGCGTAAATAGAGTCTCATTGCCCCCAAAAATTTGCATATGACCTCTGTGACGTCACGCGACAGCCAATCAGAAGCGAGTATTGTGTCACATGGGGTCATGTGGTGGTGGTGGTGGGTGGGTGGTGGGTTTAAGATGGCGGCTGTGGTGGTGGTGGGTTTAAGATGGCGGCTGTGGTGGTGGGTTTAAGATGGCGGCTGTGGTGGTGGTGGGTGGGTGGTGGGTTTAAGATGGCGGCTGTGGTGGTGGTGGGTGGGTGGTGGGTTTAAGATGGCGGCTGTGGTGGTGGTGGGTGGGTGGTGGGTTTAAGATGGCGGCTGTGGTGGTGGTGGGTGGGTGGTGGGTTTAAGATGGCGGCTGTGGTGGTGGTGGTGGGTGGTGGGTTTAAGATGGCGGCCTGGATGTATTCATCCGCGCTGATGCGGTCTGGCCGCGGTTTTGGCGGTGATTCGGTCTCGGGAAAAAGCTTCCGCGGAGAAAAAGTAGTCCCTAGATAAAATGGTCGGATGGGGTCGAGTGAGGTATCAAAGTGAAGCTTATGTGAAGGGGCATCTAATGGGCTGGGTGTGGGGTTGAAATATCGGCCTTCTGCGCATGCGCGGTGGCCGAAGGGTATGAAAATAGCCGTGTTGGAGCTAGGGAAGCCACTAAGGGTCCGATGGGGTCGAGTGAGGTATCAAAGTGAAGCATTTGTGAAGGGGCATCTGATGGACTGGGTGTGGGATTGAAATATCGGCATTCTGCGCATGCGCGGTGGCCCAAGGATATGGAAATAGCCGTGTTGGAGCTAGGGGAGCCACTATTGGTCCAGTGGGGTCGAGTGAGGTATCAATGTGAAGCCTAGGTGAGGGGGCATCTGATGGGCTGGGTGTGGGGTTGAACTAGCGTCATTCTGCGCATGCGCGGTGGACCAAGGGTATGGAAATAGACGTTTTGGCATCTAGGGGAGCCACTATTGGTCCAGTGGGGTCATATGAGGTATCAATGTGAAGCATTCGTGAAGGGGCATCTCACTGGAATAGTGGGTTGAAATAGCGTCATTCTGCGCATGCGCGGTGGACCAAGGGTATGGAAATAGACGTTTTGGCATCTAGGGGAGCCACTATTGGTCCAGTGGGGTACGGTTGGGCTGGGGGTGGGGTTGAACTATACCGTTTAGGTGTATTGAGCTGCTCTATCTAATTTTTATCTATTTTTACATCTTTTCCAGCTGTCAACTGTTATGGTTAGGCCACAATGTTGCCATTTTCCCTCCCTACATTTAGCGTTCATAAAACATTCAAGCTAGTCTGGTGATAATAAAATTTAAAGATCACATGTCCAACACATACTCACATAATGAAAGCAAGAATCGAACTTGCGACCCCTCGAGATGAAGGATACCCGTCCAGGTTTCATTTTTTTGAGGTGTACTGAAATGCTCTCTCTAATTTATGCCACGGTATCTATTTTTACATCTAGGTTGAAGATTTATATCGACACTGCTACACACTTTTCGAGATGTGTTTTCACTTTCGATGAAAGCACAAAACAGTCTAAAATGAGTCTAAAAAAATTCACCTACGCTAATATTTTCTAGTGTTTTGTAGAATATAGATTCGCGTTCATTTCTATTTCGTCAAGAAAAATGTTTTGTAGAATATAGATTCGCGTTCATTTCTATTTCGTCAAGAAAAAATTTTCATCTCGAAAATTGGCAGATTGAAATGTTCTCTCTCTCTCTCTCATTTTATGCCACGGTATCTATTTTTACAGCTGTCAACTGTTATGGTTTGGTCACAATGTTGCCATTTTCTCCCCTATATTTAGCGTCCACAAAAAGAAGAGTATATTACAGCAATTATGTTCAAGAAAAGACCCCGCTAGAAAATTGTCTTCAAATTGTCTGTTGTTGTGGGAGTATAAAAAAATCCTGGTCAACAGGGGCGCGTATATTATCAGTGTATGTGTTTATAATTGCTGAAATCAGTGTTTTTGTTTATGTTGGGAGTTACTTCCCCTTGATCACTGTACGTTTACTTTGATCGTAATAAAATTCGTATCGTATCGTATCGTATCGTATATTTCGTGCGACGCTATGTTGCCAATGCATTGAAATTTGAATAGGTTGTCTGCATGGGTTTCAACGCAAGTATAGTACTAAAGTCTAGCTTACCTGATAAAAGAGTTTAGTCCAGATGTATACCTATATTCCATACTCCCGGGCGTTTGATGCATATCTGGGGGCTGTTTTTTTCCTAGGTGGGTATAACACACCATGAAGCCTTCATCACGATGCATTCGTATCCTAAAAAAATATGGGTATCACCACGAATCTCATTCCATATATATTTTTTCGAAATTCACAGATATTTCCATCGGTAAATCCGGTGTTCAGTATACCACATGGATGAAATGAACGCACTAAACTATGAAGCTAATGATTTTGGTCAGCGGCACACACATGCTCCCTGGTTTGGTGTCGACATCCCAGCGGTTTTCTGTTTCTTGGCTTGTCACGGATTTTTTCGAAATTCACAGATATTTCCATCGGTATAAATCCGGTCTTCAGTTTACCACATGGATAAAATGAAAACACTAAACTATCAAGCTAATGATTTCGGCCAACGGCACACACACATGTTTCCTGGCTCTTCCTGGTGTCATGGTGTCGACACCCCAGCGGTTTTCTGTTTCTGGGGTGTGACGGTAGATGAATTTCTCCCCCCCATACACCCACGTGGGGTAGGTGTAGCAAAACAGATGGTATTCAGCCAATGAACTATAAGAAAAAGATATGTGTGTGCATATTAATAAACCACGTTGGCTGTATAGGTCGTAGAAAATGAGCGCCTAAATAATGAACACATTTCATTACACTGTTGCGAATTGTTGCGAGTGCACGGGTGACTCAGTGCGTTTTCATATCCAGCTTTCACAGAATAGAATATCGGCTTATAAATTTGGGGTGGTGTGGGTAATTCGACAGTCTTCACGGTATGTATCCAAACAGATCTCTACCAGTGCAAACGATCTCTACCCGTAATGAAATTATCTCTACCGGTGCGTGAAGCGATAAATTGTTAGATGTTCGAGAGG
This sequence comes from Hanleya hanleyi, assembly GCA_036873755.1. Lineage (NCBI taxonomy): Eukaryota > Metazoa > Mollusca > Polyplacophora > Lepidopleurida > Hanleyidae > Hanleya > Hanleya hanleyi. The sequence goes on along the minus strand of JAVTVY010021356.1, from coordinate 16,571 downwards.
AGCATGTCCGGTCAAGGCAAAATAATCAGCCAAGCACCGAAAAGGTCTGTAAACCACACAGCTCAGCGTACCCATATGAGTATCTAGATTTATAGCACGTGCAAGCTAAAGCCTGATGTCTTTTCGTTATTTTTTAATTTGGGACACAGGATTGCTATGCCTATTAGGAGAATCGACTCCATCATCAAAGAATGGTCTATTTTAGGGCATATCTGACTGTACACCAGCTGTGTTTGTCCCTTTAATTATGGCTTATTGTTCAAGTAACTGAAATAATTAAGCCCCAAAGTCGTCCTGTTTGATTGGGAGAAGAATTTCAATCAAAATCACTATTCATTTTACAACGATCTCTACCATGAGTTTGTGATATGCATGTTTTTCTGTGTTGAAGTTGACAACGATCTCTATCAGCGCTTACAGTGTTGGGATAGGCCTACTCTGGGAGATTTATAAAGCTGAAACCAATGGGTCTACAAGGGAAATCAATAGAGACAAAATCATATTACCATGTTAGGTCGATCCCGCTCTCTAAAATGGAGATAAAAGCGGTCGTTTGCTAAAAGTAACTTGTTATTTATCTAATTTAATAGGCCAAATATCTGTCACGCTACTGAAACAACATTGACTGGTTCTTAAAATGGCATATTAATTAAAGGATGTGGAACAATAGATAGATTAATGCGCCTGAAGTTTTGGAGCATTGGTTTCGAAGGAATCAAAGTTATTGAGCAAAAACGCCCCTTTTTTCCTCCATTTTATAGAGCGGGATCGCTCAAACATGGCAATATGATTTTGTCTTTATTGATTTTCATATATATTTATTGATAAGGGTCTCCCTAACATGATTACGTTGGGAGAAAAGAACAATGTGCTATCAACACGCTGATGCTTTTGGCAAAAAGATACATTTACCGGTACACAAATAAAGGCGATTTGAAATTGAAAAAAAAGAGATGATACGATAAGGCGGCATTTTGGCCTATACGTGGTGCCGCTGAAATCGAAAAAATAAAATGACTCCATTTAGATCTTTTTTTTCCAGGAAATAGCACATGATACGGATTCCAATTTCATGTCATAATTATACGTAATCATAAAGCGATCCAGGTAGAACTTTCACATATTGTGTTCATATATTTTCTGTTGCCGTAACACAATTATTTTAGGACATTTCATCTTTCCGATGAGAGATGTTATCAGGGGAGTTAATGACGTCGCGAAAACTATGGAAATAGGAACACTCAAAGTTTTTTACATAAAAAAGTGGATCGAAGACCCACACTTTTTATTCAATGATAAAAACATCGCATGACGGGGAAACAGTGTTCAAAATATCAGCATAGCTCACATGATGGTTTCCGAGTTTGGAGATTGTTTCGTATAGTCTTAATATGCAGTTTTCAACGCCATACATTTGAATTAAATGTAAAGTCATATAAAATTTATTCATTTGTTATCGACTTTCCGGTGTGTTTATGATCCAATAAAAAAACAATGCATGCGGATATATCTGAAGGCCTATGCTTTGAATTCCTTGCCTTGCTGCGCAGAAAATGTATTTTCCATGATTTTGGCAAAAACACCTGTGACGTGGTGATATTCGCGGGTATATACAGAAAAATCTAGATCTAAGACCATTTAATTTATTTAAGTTCTACTGATCAACACCCCCGCTATTCACACCACAAAATCTAGGGTTGGCCACTGGACTCGACAACGTTTCTACTCTCAGAAAGTGTTAAATTGAAATTGTTGTATGTAACACTATAAATGTCCGAGAAAAGTTTTATATCCCACATTATATTCCAGTATGATGAGCAATACAACACTATACAAGTGTTAAATTCAGCCTAGTAAAGTGTAGCATAATGTTAGATATTTTTTCAACACTTTCTGAGAGTGTTACAAATATAACAGTTTATATGATGGTGTAACACCTCGGACATTAATAATGTTAAATAAAACGCTTTCATTTTAAGAGTGTTGAGATCATCTTCATTATATCAAGCCAATTTCTTCGTTCTCACTTCGAACCTTCGGACTAAGGTCATGCACATTGTGTACCGGTACGTAATTTTCCGAGCTCCCAATGACGAGACCGAACTGACTCGATCATCTTTCGTGCATGCGTGCGCAACTTGGCATCAGACAAATCCGCACAATATATCTCTGGTTCTAGGCCTGTTCATACGACTTGATTTGTAGATCTTTGTCCAACACTTTCTATGCACCGAACCTGTAGAGATAGTTGTCAGGAATTGGTAGAGATCGTTGTAATTGTAATTTCCGAAAAGTACATTGTGCACACATATTTTCACATAAACTTGCTGATTTTTACCCGTATATGTAAAATCTGACTGGAATTTGACAATATTTCTTTATAAAGTAGGCCCTTTCTATCAGAATTTCAATTCAAGACATTAAAGACCGGTAAATTTCATCACATTCTCAATACTGAATCGTCGATGGGGCGATCGGTGTCCCTGATTATGAAATAATCAGAGGACGCACGTTTGAAACAAGAACGAAATATATTTCCTCGTATATTTAGGCGTACGCTGCGCTATATCATTCCGAGTATTACTCATGTCTTCCTGGCAAAATAAGCTAAAATTGGTACATACCACTGCTCGTAAACCCGTAATATTAGCTGGTGGAGATCGTTGTGCAGATGGTAGAGATCGTTTGCACTGGTAGAGATCTGTTTGGATACATACCGTGGTCTTCAAGGCCCTCCTTGAAAGTCTGAAAGATTTCGTATTTCTCAGTTTGATGAAAACATTATTTTTCGGCTACAAATAAATAATGCGTGAATTCTGATAGAACGTGAAACAATGTTTTATTCAGGTGAACAATTACTATATATTACGTATACAAGGTAATTTCAATAATACAAACAAGTCAATTCAATTCTTTTTATTGCTCGACTCAATTTACCTGGATACTTAGCAATGAGAGTCCACTGATTTGTTTAGCTGTAGCTGAGTTCCTACATAAAGTGTCTATCTTCCGAAGTGACACCAGCAGTAAGCAAAACAAAATATAAACCAGTAGTTAAAAGACCGTGTATGGTACTTGTATATTACATGATATATTGTTTAGTGGTATGTATCTCGGGTATGGGGAGGGAGTCAGCAAAATGAGGGGTGGGCTGTTTTGATAGGTAATGTTGAAATTTTTGTAATGTTTTGATTGTTGACTCCTTGCGGGCGCTTTGATTAGCATAAATAAAGTTCTATTCTATTCTATTCTCTCACATATAGAGTATGGCAAATGCCATAATAATAACAAAATAATATAAAAGACAATGGATACAGAGATAAAGCCTGTTACTGTGGCAATATCAATTTGTAAAGAAAGAAGATAGAACTAAGTAGACTCAGCTAGGTTGGGCATTTATCTGGTCGTTCCTATATATATTATGTATGTACATCGCTATTTCACCATGTTCTGATTTCTGAGTATCTATCAGTGCATGGGTGAATACTTTCATCCGATGGGGGTGGTGGTCAGTTTAACCACGAAGAACGTAACATTGGTCAATATCTCCATTATCCACTTGGTGTTACAATTCAAGAACACTTGTCCAATTAGAGGCCACCATTTGCATCTGTCATATTCGTTCCTGTCCGTTAGATGTATTCTTGTCCAATCAGAAGTCTCCATTCCAGAAAGTTCCATCTTCGTCCATGTTCGCTTTGAACCGTTTATTCTAATCATCGTCGGGCAGCCCAGGAAACCGTTGAGGCAACATATCCTCAGATACATGTTTGTGCATTCTGAGTATCTATCAGTGCATGGGTGAATACATTCACCCGATGGGAATATTCCGTAGTTTGGTCACGAAGAACGTAACATTGGTGACCCTCTCCACTGTCCACTCGGTGTTGGGGCGTTGTTGTTGGGCCCATTTCAAGGGATCCACGGTGCCCAGTTTCTCCAGCATCGTCTTTAGCGACACTCGGTTAATGATGGTAAACGGTTGGTCAAATACCCCGATGTTACTGCTCGGGTAAAAGTATCGGACTTGGTCGGTCTCCTTATGCCGCAGCACATAACCAAACGCCAGATTTAATTTGAAGGACGTAGCTTGGTCATTGAAGATGACTTCCATGTAGCTGCGTAGACGGGCGAGGTCGGTCAGTCGGAAATTGTAGATATCTTGAATAGGACGATGACGGTAGAAACAGTGCCGTATCATGGACCAGTGGCGCCGATAAATGTCACTCACTGGCTGGGCGTCCTGTAAGAGATCGCTAGGAACATTTATGGGCTCGTCCAGAAAATGTTCGATGTTGTCAGGCGTATGACTCGAAACCGTAACGGAGGGGTCCGGCTGGATATCCAGGCCCTCCTGGACCGTGGGTATAGGCAGGCTCTTCGTCATCGCATCACCAGTGGCGTTCGTCTCTCCGGGTTCATCTTCACTGGGTCTGACCTTCCGCGGCTCCTCTTTAGTGGAAAGTTGTCGCCCAAACCGTAGAGACGGGGCATGCATCAAACGTTGGTGCTGTCTAAACCGACTGGGTCGTTTGAAGAGTCGACCACAATCATTACATAGTACCGTCGCACCCGCGTGGAGTACCCTCTCATGACGCAGTAAATGATCCTTCCGATTGAATGACCGTGCGCAGATTATACAAGTATACCGGGCATCGTTGTGGATGGAGGCCTCGTGGCGTCGTAACTTATCTAGACGAGTAAACATCTTCTGGCAAGTTGTGCAAGTGAACATCTTGGTGGTTGACAGATTGTCTGATGAAACGGCCAGGCCGCCTCCCTTTTATAGCACGCCAGCTGGTGATCTATTTTTAGCACACTCAGTTCAACTATCCCCAAGTCGAGGGCCGAGCCGTGACATCTTCGGTAACCTCCGTGTCTCTTCGGTCACCTCCGTAACGTCAACGACCAACATGTAGACATATAGAGTATGTACGGCATGTTATGGTATACATCAGTGCATGAGTGACGCATTCAGCCGATGGGGGTGGTCGGTCAGCTTGGTAATCGAAAAACGTAACATTGGTCACACTCTCCACTGTCCCCTTGGTGTTGGGGCGTTGTTGTTGGGCCCATTCCAAGTGGATCCACGGTGTCCAGTTTCTCCAGCATCGTTCTAGCGACGCCCGGTTAGCTGATGGTAAAACGGTTGGTCAAATACCCGGATGTTACTGCTCGGGTAAAAATATCGGGCTTGTCTGTGTCCTTATGCTGCAGCACATAACCAAACGCCAGATTTAATTTGAAGGACGTAGCTTGGTCATTGAAGATGGCTTCCACGTAGTTGCAGTAGACGGGTGAGGTCAGTCGTCGGAAATTGTAGATATCTTGAATAGGGCGATGACGGTAGAAACAGTGCCGGATCATGGGCCAATGGCGCTGATAAATGTCACTCACTGGATGGTCTTCGTGTAACAGATCGCTGGGAACATTTATGGCTTCGTCCACGAAGTGTACTTTGCCCTCCACGTCGTACAAAATCTGGCCCACGGTCTTGTCGTCGGAATTTGACTGTTGAATTAGGGCGACATCATCATCGGCCCTCGTGCGATGGGTGGAGTTCCCCCTGTTTCGATATTGATGCCTACGGGCTCTTCTATCTGCAAACGTGGCTGCGGAACAGGGTGTCGTGTGCGTTGGTGTCGCAGCAACTGACTGGTCAGTTTGAAAAGCCGACCACATTCTTCGCATGGACGCTTGGGTACTTTATGGCGTGCACGTGTGTGGCGCTGTAAATGATCCGGGCGCTGAAACGACAGTGTACATATCGTACAGCTATACCGGGCGGTTCCTTCGTGCTTGGTAGCCTCATGGCGGCGCAAGTCGTGCAGTGACGAGTGAATGGATTTCGAGCACGTAGTACAAGTGGAACATCTTGGTGGTTGACAGAGTGTCTGATGAAACGGTCAGGCCGCTTCCCTTTATAGCACGCTAGCTGAGGTCGGAAGTGACATTTGGCATATGACCTTCGTGAGGTCACTTCCGCTTCCGTTCACGTGACCGGAAGTGACCTTTGGCCCCGGCGCGCAAAGGTTTCCACCGCGGTGTACACTGTCGTTTCAGCGCCCGGATCATTTACAGCGCCACACACGTGCACGCCATGAAGTACCCAAGCGTCCATGCGAAGAATGTGGTCGGCTTTTCAAACTGACCAGTCAGTTGCTGCGACACCAACGCACACGACACCCTGTTCCGCAGCCACGTTTACAGGTAGAAGAGCCCGTAGGCATCAATATCGAAACAGGGGGAACTCCCACCCATCGAACGAGGGCCGATGATGATGTCGCCCTAATTCAACAGTCAAATTCCGACGACAAGACCTTGGGCCAGATTTTGTACGACGTGGAGGGTAAAGTACACTTCGTGGGCGAACCCATAAATGTTCCCAGCGATCTGTCACACGAAGACCATCCAGTGAGTGACATTTATCGGCGCCATTGGCCCATGATCCGGCACTGTTTCTACCGTCATCGCCCTATTCAAGATATCTACAATTTCCGACTGACTGACCTCACCCGTCTACGCAACTACGTGGAAGCCATCTTCAATGACCAAGCTACGTCCTTCAAATTAAATCTGGCGTTTGGTTATGTGCTGCAGCATAAGGACACAGACCAAGCCCGATATTTTTACCCGAGCAGTAACATCCGGGTATTTGACCAACCGTTTACCATCATTAACCGGGCGTCGCTAGAGACGATGCTGGAGAAACTGGACACCGTGGATCCCTTGGAATGGGCCCAACAACAACGCCCCAACACCAAGTGGACAGTGGAGAGTGTGACCAATGTTACGTTTTTCGTTACCAAGCTGACCGACCACCCCCATCGGCTGAATGCGTCACTCATGCACTGATGAATACCATAACATGCCGTACATACTCTATATGTCTACATGTTGGTCGTTGACGTTACGGAGGTGACCGAAGAGACACGGAGGTTACCGAAGATGTCACGGCTCGGCCCTCGACTTGGGGATAGTTGAACTGAGTGTGCTAAAAATAGATCACCAGCTAGCGTGCTATAAAAGGGAGGCGGCCTGGCCGTTTCATCAGACAATCTGTCAACCACCAAGATGTTCACTTGCACAACTTGCCAGAAGATGTTTACTCGTCTAGATAAGTTACGACGCCACGAGGCCTCCATCCACAACGATGCCCGGTATACTTGTATAATCTGCGCACGGTCATTCAATCGGAAGGATCATTTACTGCGTCATGAGAGGGTACTCCACGCGGGTGCGACGGTACTATGTAATGATTGTGGTCGACTCTTCAAACGACCCAGTCGGTTTAGACAGCACCAACGTTTGATGCATGCCCCGTCTCTACGGTTTGGGCGACAACTTTCCACTAAAGAGGAGCCGCGGAAGGTCAGACCCAGTGAAGATGAACCCGGAGAGACGAACGCCACTGGTGATGCGATGACGAAGAGCCTGCCTATACCCACGGTCCAGGAGGGCCTGGATATCCAGCCGGACCCCTCCGTTACGGTTTCGAGTCATACGCCTGACAACATCGAACATTTTCTGGACGAGCCCATAAATGTTCCTAGCGATCTCTTACAGGACGCCCAGCCAGTGAGTGACATTTATCGGCGCCACTGGTCCATGATACGGCACTGTTTCTACCGTCATCGCCCTATTCAAGATATCTACAATTTCCGACTGACCGACCTCGCCCGTCTACGCAGCTACATGGAAGCCATCTTCAATGACCAAGCTACGTCCTTCAAATTAAATCTGGCGTTTGGTTATGTGCTGCGGCATAAGGAGACAGACCAAGTCCGATACTTTTACCCGAGCAGTAACATCGGGGTATTTGACCAACCGTTTAACATCATTAACCGAGTGTCGCTAAAGACGATGCTGGAGAAACTGGACACCGTGGATCCCTTGAAATGGGCCCAACAACAACGCCCCAACACCGAGTGGACAGTGGAGAGGGTCACCAATGTTACGTTCTTCGTGACCAAACTACGGAATATTCCCATCGGGTGAATGTATTCACCCATGCACTGATAGATACTCAGAATGCACAAACATGTATCTGAGGATATGTTGCCTCAACGGTTTCCTGGGCTGTCCGACGATGATTAGAATAAACGGTTCAAAGCGAACATGGCCGAAGATGGAACTTTCTGGAATGGAGACTTCTGATTGGACAAGAATACATCTAACGGACAGGAACGAATATGACAGATGCAAATGGTGGCCTCTAATTGGACAAGAGTGTTCTTGAATTGTAACACCAAGTGGATAATGGAGATATTGACCAATGTTACGTTCTTCGTGGTTAAACTGACCACCACCCCCATCGGATGAAAGTATTCACCCATGCACTGATAGATACTCAGAAATCAGAACATGGTGAAATAGCGATGTACATACATAATATATATAGGAACGACCAGATAAATGCCCAACCTAGCTGAGTCTACTTAGTTCTATCTTCCTTCTTTACAAATTGATATTGCCACAGTAACAGGCTTTATCTCTGTATCCATTGTCTTTTATATTATTTTGTTATTATTATGGCATTTGCCATACTCTATATGTGAGAGAATAGAATAGAATAGAACTTTATTTATGCTAATCAAAGCGCCCGCAAGGAGTCAACAATCAAAACATTACAAAAATTCCAACATTACCTATCAAAACAGCCCACCCCTCATTTTGCTGACTCCCTCCCCATACCCGAGATACATACCACTAAACAATATATCATGTAATATACAAGTACCATACACGGTCTTTTAACTACTGGTTTATATTTTGTTTTGCTTACTGCTGGTGTCACTTCGAAAGATAGACACTTTATGTAGGAACTCAGCTACAGCTAAACAAATCAGTGGACTCTCATTGCTAAGTATCCAGGTAAATTGAGTCGAGCAATAAAAAGAATTGAATTGACTTGTTTGTATTATTGAAATTACCTTGTATACGTAATATATAGTAATTGTTCACCTGAATAAAACATTGTTTCACGTTCTATCAGAATTCACGCATTATTTATTTGTAGCCGAAAAATAATGTTTTCATCAAACTGAGAAATACGAAATCTTTCAGACTTTCAAGGAGGGCCTTGAAGACTGTCGAATTACCCACACCACCCCAAATTTATAAGCCGATATTCTATTCTGATTCAAGATTCAAGATTCAACTTTATTGTACGAACACCCCAGTAGGGTAGAGTACATAACAGAATAATAAAATCAAATCAATACAGAACAGACACATTGATATATATACATACTGCATGATAAGACATCAAGGGCAGTTATGGCGGGTTCCGGTCTATACAGTTTAACTTGGATTTACCCTCATGTACCATTTGTATACTGTATTACATATTATGTTAGTTAAAGGTATATCTACCAACGACATGATAAAGATAAATTTATCTTTATCTGATAATTCATCAAAGCCAGGGTAAGTGGCCGTGACCTTGGTAAACAAGATATCTCTCTGTGCATCATGAATTGAGCAAGACAACACAAAGTGCATTTCGTCCTCTATTAAATTACACCGGTCACACAGACGTTGTTCAACCGGTATTGGTGGTTTAACATGCCGTCCGGTCTCGATTTTAAGCTTATGGTTACTTAGTCGGAGTTTTGTGAAAAATCTTCTAGATTCTGTATTTTTACACATTATTAGATATGGTTCAAATTTCTTTGAACAACCGATATGTTCTCATCTTGTTATTTGACCCTGTATCTGCTATTGGATCCTGAAGAGAAGCTTTAAACCGACCCTGAAATAGTGTATCGAGGGACTTTTGTAATTCGTGGCACTGTGTGTTGTCAATATCAACATCAAGTTCATTGCCAAGAAAATCTTTAAGTTGAAAGCTGGATATGAAAACGCACTGAGTCACCCGTGCACTCGCAACAATTCGCAACAGTGTAATGAAATGTGTTCATTATTTAGGCGCTCATTTTCTACGACCTATACAGCCAACGTGGTTTATTAATATGCACACACATATCTTTTTCTTATAGTTCATTGGCTGAATACCATCTGTTTTGCTACACCTACCCCACGTGGGTGTATGGGGGGGAGAAATTCATCTACCGTCACACCCCAGAAACAGAAAACCGCTGGGGTGTCGACACCATGACACCAGGAAGAGCCAGGAAACATGTGTGTGTGCCGTTGGCCGAAATCATTAGCTTGATAGTTTAGTGTTTTCATTTTATCCATGTGGTAAACTGAAGACCGGATTTATACCGATGGAAATATCTGTGAATTTCGAAAAAATCCGTGACAAGCCAAGAAACAGAAAACCGCTGGGATGTCGACACCAAACCAGGGAGCATGTGTGTGCCGCTGACCAAAATCATTAGCTTCATAGTTTAGTGCGTTCATTTCATCCATGTGGTATACTGAACACCGGATTTACCGATGGAAATATCTGTGAATTTCGAAAAAATATATATGGAATGAGATTCGTGGTGATACCCATATTTTTTTAGGATACGAATGCATCGTGATGAAGGCTTCATGGTGTGTTATACCCACCTAGGAAAAAAACAGCCCCCAGATATGCATCAAACGCCCGGGAGTATGGAATATAGGTATACATCTGGACTAAACTCTTTTATCAGGTAAGCTAGACTTTAGTACTATACTTGCGTTGAAACCCATGCAGACAACCTATTCAAATTTCAATGCATTGGCAACATAGCGTCGCACGAAAATACGATACGATACGATACGAATTTTATTACGATCAAAGTAAACGTACAGTGATCAAGGGGAAGTAACTCCCAACATAAACAAAAACACTGATTTCAGCAATTATAAACACATACACTGATAATATACGCGCCCCTGTTGACCAGGATTTTTTTATACTCCCACAACAACAGACAATTTGAAGACAATTTTCTAGCGGGGTCTTTTCTTGAACATAATTGCTGTAATATACTCTTCTTTTTGTGGACGCTAAATATAGGGGAGAAAATGGCAACATTGTGACCAAACCATAACAGTTGACAGCTGTAAAAATAGATACCGTGGCATAAAATGAGAGAGAGAGAGAGAACATTTCAATCTGCCAATTTTCGAGATGAAAATTTTTTCTTGACGAAATAGAAATGAACGCGAATCTATATTCTACAAAACATTTTTCTTGACGAAATAGAAATGAACGCGAATCTATATTCTACAAAACACTAGAAAATATTAGCGTAGGTGAATTTTTTTAGACTCATTTTAGACTGTTTTGTGCTTTCATCGAAAGTGAAAACACATCTCGAAAAGTGTGTAGCAGTGTCGATATAAATCTTCTAATATAAACCTAGATGTAAAAATAGATACCGTGGCATAAATTAGAGAGAGCATTTCAGTACACCTCAAAAAAATGAAACCTGGACGGGTATCCTTCATCTCGAGGGTCGCAAGTTCGATTCTTGCTTTCATTATGTGAGTATGTGTTGGACATGTGATCTTTAAATTTTATTATCACCAGACTAGCTTGAATGTTTTATGAACGCTAAATGTAGGGGGAAAATGGCAACATTGTGGCCTAACCATAACAGTTGACAGCTGGAAAAGATGTAAAAATAGATAAAAATTAGATAGAGCAGCTCAATACACCTAAACGGTATAGTTCAACCCCACCCCCAGCCCAACCGTACCCCACTGGACCAATAGTGGCTCCCCTAGATGCCAAAACGTCTATTTCCATACCCTTGGGCCACCGCGCATGCGCAGAATGGCGCTAGTTCAACCCCACTAGCCCAGTGAGATGCCCCTTCACATAAGCTTCACTTTGATACCTCACTCGACCCCACTGGACCAATAGTGGCTTCGCTAGCTCCAAAACGTCTATTTCCATACCCTTGGGCCACCGCGCATGCGCAGAATGCCGATAGTTCAACCCCACACCCAGCCCATCAGATGCCCCTTCACATAAGCTTCACTTTGATACCTCACTCGACCCCATTGGTCCATTAGGGGCTGCCCTAGCTCCCAACACGGCTATTTCCATATCCTTGGGCCACCGCGCATGCGCAGAATGCCGATAGTTCAACCCCATATCCAGCCCATCAGATGCCCCTTCACGAATGCTTCACTTTGATACCTCACTCGACCCCATTGGTCCATTAGGGACTCCCCTAGCTCCAAAACGGCTATTTTCATACCCTTGGGCCACCGCGCATGCGCAGAATGCCGATAGTTCAACCCCACACCCAGCCCATTAGATGCCTATTCACATAAGCTTCACTTTGATACCTCACTCGACCCCATCGAACCATTTTATCTAGGGACTTTTTCTCCGCGGAAGCTTTTTCCCGAGACCGAATCACCGCCAAAACCGCGGCCAGACCGCATCACCGCGGATGAATACATCCAGGCCGCCATCTTAAACCCACCACCCACCCATCCACCACAGCCGCCATCTTAAACCCACCACCCACCCATCCACCACAGCCGCCATCTTAAACCCACCACCCACCCATCCACCACAGCCGCCATCTTAAACCCACCACCCACCCATCCACCACAGCCGCCATCTTAAACCCACCACCCACCCATCCACCACCACACATGACCCCATGTGACACAATACTCGCTTCTGATTGGCTGGCGCGTGACGTCACAGAGGTCATATGCAAATTTTTGGGGGCAATAGACATTTAAATACGCTTTGTATACTACTACTGTTATATGAAATCATATACACATACACAATGTCTGTCGAATATTGCCGCTGAAATTCTTTTATGGAGGAGGGCTGATATTTCCATCTCTGTGTAAACTATTTCCAACGCGGTAAAAATCTGTTCTCTGCAGTGTGAAAATTTCCACCTTCGTTTTAGATGCTCTTGCACTTTCCAACATTTTTTTTTAAAAATAAATCGTTTTGAATTCCAGTCACCATGGAATGCTTAAACCTATAATGAGGATTCGAGGAAACTGGATAAAGTAATCTTAAAACAACATCGCAGGAAAATTTAGAGCTTAACGCAGAAATGTATAAAATTAATTTGAAATTAAATTTATTTCTTGGAAAATACAAAACAGATCAACGAAACTGAAAAATATCATCAATGTCCCTATGGGCCACTAACATTCAATCATCGCACAAACTGCTAACTTGATTTTGCTAGAATCATTTCGTTTGTTGACATCACGCAACTTCATATCGGTGGGAATTAGAAAGGAGCGGTGCTTCCTACACCTTGGCCGCAGATGTACGTTATAATATGACCACTTCTCCAAACTCGTTTGATCCGGTGATGTTGCCTACATTTTCTAACCATCTTTCGCTATGACGCCTCTCAAAACAAAATAAATATTCATCAATGGAACAAGTGATTTGCAAATAATCTATCAACAATAAATGTGAAAAAAATGTCTGCGTAATTCTCCAGAAAATCGATTTATTTTCAGCTTTACCATAATCGCGCGGTAATTAACATCAGCAGATTTCGTACGGATAATATCCTTCTGCATGCTGAAATATCTTTGAATATAGACCGGAAAAACATAAAAAATACGCGCATAACCGTACACTGAATTATACTGAAATGATAATGAGTCGCGCAGTTTGTACATATTTTGTTGTTGGTCCTCTGTGGACGTTGAGTACCCTTTCAAATTTTTTCTGGTTTTAAATCTCTTTCTTCAACACCATATCTATCCTGACAAAATTTATTGTTTTTTTCCCCCACAAAAAAGAACCCCCAGTTTGCGTCGGATGAAATTTTGTTTATTCCTTTTTTCCTTTTAAGTTATCCACAGTGGCCCCAATACTGTCCCGAGGACATTTCGATCGAATTGACCAGACAAATAAACAAACAAACAAACGACTACTAAATCGTAGTAAGATATAATACGTTGTATTCCACGACAAGGGAAATATATATCCCTAATCTACACGGGGAGACTAGAACAGACTGGGTATAAGTGTGATTTTTGTTTATTCTGTGAAAAGATAATTATGCAGTATTTGCAATCTATACCAACGTCCAGTGAAAAATCATTGCAGTGAGCGAAAAAATTGGTTTAATCAACCAAACTGATAAATAAGACCGACATTTGAATGGACAAACTGGGCAAATCTGACATGCATAGACAGCTAAATTAGTATAAAATGGTGTTCATTCTAAATGGCAATAGCCTCTACGGGTCAGTTTGGTATTATGTTTTTTTTTCGAGATTTATTAAGTTTTTTCCACACAAATACATCATATTTTGAATTGAAACCCTGGAACAGTAATTTGTTGCTCGGGAAGCACCAATGGTGAGCTTTTCGTGTCAAAAGATGATTTAGATCACCCGCGTCCCATATGAAAAACGCACGTTTTAGGGGGTCCACGCGTAAGCAACGTTGCTATTTTGGTCGTTTGCAAAATAGATTGATTTGTTGGGGGAAATATGAAGATCTGTTATCTGAATTGACAGTATATGTATTATTCTGACATTATTTGATCCACTGACCAAATTTCTTTCAGTTTTGAGAAGTTTTTGTGTAAAAAGAAAACGTGATATATTTCAGGCACCTCAACAGTGTCTTTGAGTATATAATATGAAAATATTGCCTTGTTTTGAGGGGAATATGCAGTTTTGTTGCCCCGAGGATGTGCATATTGCCCTCGCCTGCGGCTCGGGCAATATGCACAGCCGAGGGGCAACGAAACTGCATATTCCCCTCACAACAAGGCAATAATTTCATTATTATATTTATCAACTTAACTCTGTGCTAATCTATTATCTCTCGAGCAAAATAATGTTTTATGTTTATTTTGGAAGAGCGCAATCCTTCTGAGTTGATTGCTTTCAGAGGGCAATCGCCAGCAACATTATTTTTCATGCACGAGATTCCACGGATTCGGAGCTGCTTCACTACTATCGTGTAAATCTCGCAACGCAGGTATAGTTGTTCGATGCCGCTTGTTAGTTACTCCAATAATGTGCTTGGGTACCATTCTACTTACAATTAGATGGGGGGAGATAATTTATTTCTGCTGTGTTCTCCAGCTTAAATCAACTCGACGAACTGCTCCGTGATCGGCTGTTCGCAGCGCGACTGAGAGAACGGGACGACCTCTGGTGTAATTATCTCCCTTTAGTGTATATTCCATGGGGGTGGAATATGCAGTTTTATTGACCGTGGAATATGCAGTTTGATCTCATTACAATTTATAGAGGGAGACACTATAATAAATATAATAATGGTAAATGGCTTACATGCATTTGCATTGTAGTGACAGAGATGGGCATTTGTTTCGGAGTACTGCTTCGGGATAATCATTCAAATCAACAACGATGGATAATGTTGGCGACAACTGCTTCCAAAACAACGTGTCTCAAATCGTCTGATAATGGTTATCAAACATGATAGATGGGAGAGGTGACTAGGTCAGACGTTGTTCTGTAGCCAGATATATGAGCAAATGCATGTATGGCCTCTGCAACCATCTTAGGTATGTATCCTGACGCTAAAGTAAATCGGACTGGTATCAATCTGAGGAAATAACTGGTCATGGCGGTGGGGAAATGCTGATACCACATTACCACACTTGCCGGTTTTCTGACTGTTTTCCTCCCAAAGATATAGAAAGATCAAGGGTGATACCACTGATGTTCTATATCTTAGCCATGCTTTTATTGTAGGTGTTCATGCGGACACCCTGACTGGAATGACCAGACGGAGCCTTACACCGGTTTAAGCGGAATTAGAACAAAATATCGAAGAATGAATGATGTAATAGCTTTGCCAGCACATCCGATCGAAATTGATGACTTGTGTCACCATCTCACCGCCCACAAGTAATTGGGGGGAAATTATTGATGGAGTTCTTAGTGAAAACACCAGTCTGTAAGGCCCGGCACCAACAAAACGCGTATTCCCCATCTTGTCAACATATATTTCAAAATGACTATCAAAAGGGCTATGTACAGAGAGTGAATCTCAGTGCCAAGGGGTGTCAGCGGAATGTCACATTTGTGAGGAATGTCGGCGAGAAAAGGAAGCGGGTACACCATCAGCTGCAAAAACAATTAACACGTGGCACTTTAACATATGGGACAATCGTCACATGACGATGTGAAAGTAAACATACATCTGTGCTAGTTTGAATACGCAAACAAATCTAGTAGCATCTGTACAAACTTTACGAAATCAAGACTCAAAATTTTGCTGAAGCTGATTTGACAAGGTCACCTGTGTACACTGTGAAGATCACGAGAAAGACACTGTCTGGATCTATGTTGTTCTACATAGCCGTGTCCAAACATCCATTCTCAGAATTGGCAAACACGTTATTGCCTCTGTTCGGGTTCTGGCAGAAAATATCGAGAGAGGAATTTCTACCTATTCTTCACAATGAGGGGAATATTTATAACTGATATTAACTGACCTATGTCTAACTTTCAAAATATTCATGAAAGACAGTGTAGAAAGATATATATTGGATGAGTTTTTGTCATGCCATGATGTAAGTTACGCACGGTATGCTTTTTAATCATTAAACGTAATATACCGTGCCGGTGAAGGTTAAATCGTTACGTATACACCATTAATTGTTTGGGCCAGATCCCAGACAAAATGTGTATGA